>CAJQZJ010034182.1:1454521-1472509 GCA_907164525.1 Lophiomys imhausi
CAGAACTTTTAGCATGAAGGGGTGTTGGATTTTGTCAAATGCTTTTTCTGCATCTAGCGAGATAATCATGTGGTTTTTTTTTCTTTCATCATGTTTATATAGTGAATTACATTGATGGACTTTCGTATATTGAACCATCACGGCATTCCTGGGATGAAGCCTACTTGATCATGATGTATGATATTTTTGACGTGTTCTTGAATTCGGTTTGCTAGTATTTTATTAAGTATCTTTGCATCTATGTTCATGAGGGAGATTGGTCTGAAGTTCTCTTTCTTTGTTGGGTCTTTTTGTGGTTTAGGAATCAGAATGACAGTGGCCTCATAGAATGAGTTTGACAGTGTTCTTTCTGTTCCTATGTGGTGGAAGAGTTTGAAGAGTAATGGTGTTAGTTCCTCTTTGAAGGTCCGGTAGAATTCCGTGCTAAAGCCATCTGGCCTTGGGCTTTTTTTGGTTGGGAGATTATTAATGACTGTTTCTATTTCCTTAGGGGTTATTGGGCTGTTTAAGCTGTTAATCTGTTAGACTCAATATTTCTCTGTTTGGCCTCAGTCTTGATGATCTGTCCATTGTTGTGAGTTGGGTATTGAAGTCCCCCACTACTAATGTGTTGTGATCGACGTGCGATTTAAGATTTAAAAGTGTTTCTTTTACAAAAGTAGGTGCCTTTGTATTTGGGGCATAGATGTTCAATATTGAGATTTCTTCTTGATGAATATTCCCTTTAATGAGTATATAATGCCCTTCTTTGTCTTTTTTCATTAACTTCAGTTGGAAGTCTGTTTTGTTTGATATTAGGATGGCTACTCCAGCTTGCTTCCTGGGTCCATTTGCTTGGAAAACCTTTTCCCAGCCCTTTAGTCTGAGGTAGTGTCTATCTTTGGTAGTGAGATGTGTTGCTTGTATGCAGCAAAAGGACGGGTCTTGCTTGCGGATCCTCTCTGTAAACCTGTGTCTTTTTATTGGGGAGTTGAGACCATTGATGTTGATGGATATTAGTGATCTGGGGTTGTTGTTTCCCATTAGTTTGGTATAGGTGATGGTCCTGTGCCTCTTTTGGTTTAGTTGCTGAAGGGTTTTCTATTCCCTTTGTTTTCTTGGGTGAAGTTTTCTTCTCTGGCATGGAATTTTCCTTCTAGGATTTTCTGTAGTGCTGGGTTTGTGGGGAGATATTGTTTAAATTTGATTTTGTCATGGAATATCTTGTTTTCTCCATCTATGTTGATAGAGAGTTTTGCTGGGTATAGTAGTCTGGCTGGGCACCTATGTTCTTTCAGGACTTGTAGGATATCTGTCCAGGCCCTTCTAGCTTTTAAAGTTTCTGAGGAGAAGTCAGGTGTAATTCTGATGGGTCTGCCATTGCATGTGACTTGACCTTTTTCTCTTACAGCTTTTACTATTCTTTCTTTGTTCTGTACATTTGGTGTTTCAATTATTATGTGGCAAGAGGAGTTTCTTTTCTGATCTAATCTTTTCGGTGTTCTGTAAGCCTCTAGGATTTTTATTGGCATCTCTTTTTTCAGGTTTGGGAAGTTTTCTTCTATGACTTTGGGGAAGATATTTCCTGGACCTTGGAGTCGGGAGTCTTCTCTTTCCTATATGCCTATGATTCTTAGGTTCCGTCTTTTCATTGAGTCCTTGATTTCTTGGATGTTTTGGGTGAGAGATTTTTTAGCCTTCTCATTTTCTTTGGATGTTGTACTGATTTCTTCCATCGAATCTTCCATGCATGAGATCCTGTCTTCCATCTCTTGCATCCTATTGTTGATACTCACATCCGTAGTTCCTGTTCTCTTCCCTTGGTTCTCCACTTCCTCTTTTAACTCTGACTGTGTTTTCTTTATTGTTTCTATTTCTATTTTCATGTCTTGTATGGTATTGTTCGTTTTGTACATTTCCTTCTCCAGCTTGCTTGTTTTTGTATGAAAATCTTTCATTGCTTTATCCTTTTCCTGTTCAAGCTCTGTCACCTTGGCTTGGAGTTCTTTAATGGTGTTGTTCGTTGTTTTGGCTGGTAAAATTGTGGCTTCTTTGAATTCCTTCATGGATTTAAGTTTTTCTTGAAGGGACTCTATCACTTTCCATAATGCAGAATTGTCATCGTTTTCATGTGTTACTGTTGGTGTGAGGTCATCCGAATTGGATGAGCTAGGATAATTCAGCTTTGTTGGAGTCATATTTCCTTGATTTCTATTTTTTCTTGGACGTTTGGCCATGTGGGTGTGTTTAGCTGTCTGTTCTTGTCGTTTTCTGTGCTTGGATCCACAGGGGATGCTTTGGTGAAGGAGTTGAATTGCTTGGCTATCTGTTGTTGCTTACGGGGGGATCTCAGGGTCACTGTGGTTTTAATAGCCTGAATCGCTGTGAGCTGGTGCAGCCTATTCCCAGGTAGTGAGTAATGGTCCATGATTGTTTCACTGCTCCCAGTTCAGACTTCTCTATGTTGCACACTGAGTGATCAGCCTGTAATGGTTCTGATGGTATGGACCTGTTTGCCCAAGCACAGATTTTGTGGGCTTTGTTTGTCATCATGGAGGCTGACAGGGCCCGGTTCCACACCTAATATATCTGGGTTTTCCAGAATACAGCTATGGTCCCCTGGCTTCTGGTTACCCACTAGGCTTCTCTGCCACAGGCCTGGCTGCTTTCTTCCTATCTGCTCCACCATGGGTGGGCGGAGCTTCGGCCCCTCCCACTGCCTGAGCCGGTCTCCTGCCCTAGCTGCTTTGCCGTGGGTGCACCGGGCTCCAGCCCTGCCGGCCTGCACCCGCTTCCCACCCCGACTGCTCTTCCTACCGGCCTCCCGCTCAGGCTTAGCTGCTGCGGATCACCCGCCGAGCGCCCTGTTTCTTCCTTGTTAAGACTTCAACTATTCTGCAAAGTTTCCTAAGTAGTTATAAGGTCCTCCTGAAGTGTGGGAAATCCAGTAGGCTAGTGGCCGATCGCCATGTGGCCTTTGATTCTGCCTGCTGTGTGTTGGGATCGATCTTACCAGGCGCCTCTCCAAATGGGAGTTCCCGAATCCCGGATTTAGTGGCTTCTGTTTCTGCGAGAGATGGGGGCAGAGCCTTGCCCTGGGACTTTTAACAGTCCCTTGGGAGCTGTGAATGTTCCCGGAGGGGCCAGACCTCTGGTTTTTGCACAGTGTCCAACAACTCTGTGTTTTCTATGGCTCTTCTCTCCCACACTCAAAATGTGTCCGTGCAGTTCGCCGCCATCTTGGCCCCCCTCACGTCCATTCTTATATGCATGTTTAATTCCCACCAACACATAAAATGACTATTTAATTTGTAACCAAATACATACAAGTCACCTCTGCTTGTGTACCTAATAACGAGTCCAAATATCAATTGTCATCACCCAAATCTTGTTATAGCCACACAGTGCTCCTTTTTAGGTCTCTCCACCTCCAGGAAGACGCCTACTATTTACCCCGTTGTTGAGGTCATCACCACTGACTAGCCTTCTCTCTTACACACAATGTCATTAGCAAGCCTTCTCAAAACTGAATGCCACTACTTCTCAAGCCCTTCCTGCTACCATTTGATTAGAAGCCTCCATTGTCTCTTACTAAGCGAATCACAGTGGAGACCTCAGTTGAGAGTCTCCTCAAGTCCTTCAATGCCTTCAGCAGTGCAGCAACTGAGACCACAGTGTAAATGAGTGTGATCACAGCCCTTGGCCCTGACTGTCTAGTATGTTCACACTTCCCACACTTGAGTCTCTCCTTATTCAGTTTGTGTATTTGGCCTCCTTTCTGTAGTAACCTACTCCTCCCTAGGACAGTAGGACTTTTTCCTTTATTTATTTATTTATTTATTTGTTTGTTTGTTTATTTATTTAGTTAGTTAGTTATTTACTCTACATTCTGATTGTGCTCACTTCTGTATCCCTAGTCGCTGCCACACAGAAATCACCTAATGCATACTTCTCAGATTAGTAAGTTGATTTCATTTATTTTAAACCAAGTAAGTCTTTGGGGTCTCCAATTCTCTGCTCCTTTCCTTAGCACCAACAGCCCATCTGGCATGTCATGTGTGCTATGGGTGACCAAGGTAGCTTTCCTTTCCTTCTGGCTTTGCACTCTTGTGTGTGTCAGCACTTCTATCTCTTGAGTTGATTTCACTGTCATCCTTCTAGGTACAGCTCCATTGTGCTTTTTGAGAGAACTCTTCTGGCAATGCCAGGTCGCAGTCATCTCTGAAAATCTTGTCTGTTTGGTTAACATCCTTTGTTTCTGCTTATGAATCATGTGCTTTTTGATCTTAATGTTCTTTCAAAGTGATTTTCAGCTATGTTTGAATTGTCAGCAAAAAGCTGAATCAGAGGCTCAAGGCAATTCAATCCTGGCTAAGAAATCCTGGAGAAAAATATTTACTGAGAATTGTCACTAATTATATTAAACTAGCAGAAATTCATGTTCTTCTTTTTAAATATTAAAAAGTTAGCGAGTGACTGGGGAGCTGTCATTACAAAAGGTCTATGAGCCAACATGCTACTGTGGTCATTAAAGCCTTTCTTTCTGCTTCTCTTTTACTAAGAAACAGAAGAGGGCAGAAAAAGAATCATGGGAAATGAGCAGACAGGGGAGTTTCCATGAGAGAACTTTCAGAGAAGCTTCATGGAAGCTTCCATGGAAGCAACCAGGGTTGCTCTTGTCTAATGGCTACACAAGCCTTGTCTACACTGGTTCTCAGAAGGCTCTTAGGTTTTCTGTGGTTTACTTGCATAGAACATGATTTGCCAATATATAGATGATTAAACCAAACCAAAAAAGAACTCCAATTATTCTTGGGTTAGATTTTGGAACTCTTCATAAGCTTTCAAATTCAAAACACAGAAACAAGTAGGGACTGGGGAGCATGACAGAATATGAAAAATTTGAACAAATATAAAATTCTTAGGAAAAGAAACAGAGAAATAATAACCTAATTAAACAACAAAAACAAAACATCAATACGTTTTAGCAAGTCATTCTAAATTGGCATAGACCCTATGCAGCAATTCTATTCAACACTGAAATGTTTAGAATATGGCAAATGTTAGGAACAGTGCTTAAAAAAACAAAAACAAAAACAAAAAAAAACTGTTTTAGTTCTTCCGTGCGTCTCTATTTGGATGATGC
This sequence comes from Lophiomys imhausi, assembly GCA_907164525.1. NCBI lineage: Eukaryota > Metazoa > Chordata > Mammalia > Rodentia > Muridae > Lophiomys > Lophiomys imhausi. Next base: position 1,459,647 of record CAJQZJ010034182.1, read on the forward strand.
TTCATTACTTAAAATTTTGTGCAGGGCTAATGAGAAGGCCCAGTGAGTAAAGGGCTTGTTAAGCAAAATGAGGACCTGGATTCTGATCTCTATACATAAATGCTTTAGTTTCATTTCTATTGCTGTGATGAATTACACTGGGGGGAGGGATAACTTAGGAAAGAAAAGGTTGATTTTAGCCCACAATTCCATGTTACAGTCGATCATAGAACAGAATCAAGGTTGCAGACACTTGAGCAACTGATCATATTATACCCAGTCAGAAGGGGAAAGAAGTGGAACATACATGTTCACTTGTTTGTTTGATTTGTACTCAGCTTGTTTTTTCCACTCATATAGATCAAGACCCCCATCCTAGGGAATTGTAACCCTCCTCCCACAATGGGCTAATGAACTTACTCAGGATAACCCCACAGATATGATCACAGTCCAACCCACTGTAGATAATTCCTCATTGAAACTCTCTTCCCAGGCTATTCCAGGTTGTTTCAAGCTGGTAATTCATCACACCACATAAGGAGCCCAGTGTGGAAGCACATGCTTATAACCTCATCACTGAGAGAAAAGACAGAAAGACCATGGGAATTTCTGTCCAGCCAGTCTGCACATCACATATATGAGCAAGCACAACTTTACACTATATATATACATATATATATCATTTACATAAGTAAAATTAAATTAAAAATTTTAAAGTTAACCTAAATTATGATCAGAATATATGGTTATTGCCTATAAGCCAAGTACTTGAGAAGGTAATGTAGGAGGCCATTAGTAGTTGAGTTCAAGGCCACCTGAGCTACACTAAAAACATTAGATTGTTGAAGCTGTACACTGATCATGTCTACCCTGAATTTTGAAATCATCTATAGAGACAAAATAATAAGCTCAAGATAGACCTTTCATACTGTCTATAAGACAAAGTCGACTGTCGAACTCTGAGTTCAAAACCAAAGTACCATTGGCTATCAGCGTACTTGATTCCTGTGTTCCCTACAAAACATTCATCAAAACAGCTGGTAGACTCAAGTGTCTAAGATCACGTTCATGGATGAATGGCTTCATTTTGGAAATCCAGATTGACTAAAAATGCACATATTAAGTGTTGGATACTTTATTCAATCAAATGAAAAATTTTATACTTTTCATATAACTTTCATACTTTGATTACTTCATAGGTACTTTTATATGTTGTAGTCAAATGTTTTCATGGAGGAAGGATTCATACTTTGTTTTTCTTTAATTCTCAATGTAGAAACTAGTACATCTTTTATAATAATAATTCAACTTGTATTTAATTAATAATTTCTAAATAACTTCGTCATCAAAAGTATTTTACAAGCTGTGTAGACTTCATATAGATAGATTTGAAATATAGGCATGGGACTGTTTTCAGTTCAACATTTCAAGTAAAATGCTAATTTTCTATACTTACAATAGTCATGCCTTATATTTTGCAGGATTAGAATTTATGACAACTTTTCCACATTCTTTTCTCATATTAATCACTTTCATGAAGTAAGTCTTTTTACAGGTAAGGAACATGAATTCATTAAAGGAAATGACAAACTTCAAATTTGTACAGCTTGCATGGAGAAAAGTTAACCCTTAAACTGTGTATCCCAAATTTTCCTTTGACAATCTTCATGCTCTGTCTAAATCAAGTACTTTGTTGTTGAGGTAGTTGTTGTTGTTTTTAGAGACCGGGTTTCTCTGTGTAACAAGCCCTGGCTATCCTGAACTTTTTGTAGACAGGCTGCCCTTAAACTCACAGAAATCCACTTGCCTCTGCCTCAAGTGCTGGAATTAAAGGTGTGTGCTACCACACCTGACCCAAAGGCAGTATTTTTGATTAGGCAACAGTTAACTCTGATTCAATTGCCTCTTTAATTATGTCAGTGTTGTTCCTAGGCCCCCAGTGAAGTTTCTTCAGCAATGGAGAATGTCTGAATGCTGACTCCATCTCCGTGATGTATTCTGAAGAGCAGAGTGGAAAGGTAGAAGGAGAATCGCTGAAGTGACAACACACATTTCCCTGTTGGCATCACCACATCCCAAAGTGTATACTTCACTCACACTCTCCGAGCCTCACATTTCTCATGCGTAAAAGAAGGAAAAATGATAATAATAATAAAGAACCAGCTTCACAGGTTTGAAAAGTGGATGAAATGAAATATTTATGAACAAAAACAAGTTTAAATGTGTAGTTTCACATCTTTAGAAATAGAACTTCATTCAAGAGCTCTAAAAGAAGAGCTCTTGTCTCAAACAACAAACAAATGTGCTATGTACCTCTTCTGTGTAAGGTCCTAAATAGGTAGGAAAAGATCCAAACATCCCCATTTCACTATCATTAACAAGCAAAGCATGCGGGGTGTCACACTGTGTCCTGTGACTCCTACTATTTGCCCTGAATGCAAATAACGTGCACAGAGACATTCAGATAAGGGAGCAAATACTTACAGGAGTCTTCAGGGGATGACTCCTCGGAGATGGCCAAGTCCTCAAGTAAAAATATGGTAAGAGAGCATTGCAGCAGAAGATAAAATTAAAGATTAAAAAGAGAGGATCAGGTGAGATTACCCTCGTGCAGGGAGGCCTCTTAGACTATTCAAATTTTGGGTGATATGGGACAATGGCTGAGAAATTTCCATTATGTGAAATATTATTTGATTTACATTTTATTATAAAGCAGAGCAATACTGATCTTGTAAGATCATACTATAAAGGAACATGGGAGGCAGCATACAACACGGAGTCCAATGGCCCTATCTCTTGGTGTTCATGCCTATTTTGTGTGATATACTCACCTCAGGTGTGTGTCGGAGTTACCTACTTGTTCTTAACTAACTGAATGCTGAGGCATGATGGGAGCTCATAGTTGAGAACAGGGTACAAAAGACTCTGTATATAGTGTGATACTGACTATCTTGATCTCATGGCACTGAGAGAACACAGTCACATACAACTGACTCTGACTTCTAACAAAAAGCTTGTAAGAAACACAAGGCCCTCAGTCCAACAGTCTGAAAAGATGATAACCAACCTGCCAACCATGAAAGCAGAATTAGAAGGAAATGTTCCTAGTTGAAAATTCAACCATCAGACTTCTTCAGTGAGAGTTCAAAAGGGACCTTGTGCCATGAGTACTTGGTTTAGATGAATTTAGATTTAGATCCACAGAGACTATGAGATAACAAATGTATCTTGCTTTATATCAGTAAATTTGAGGTGTTGTTATGAGACAATAAGAAACTAATCCACAATAGAGGAGTTGGAAACTGACAGATTGGCAGTTGTGGGCAGGCAGATATTTCCACGGCTTGGGCAGTTTAAGCGTAGGGAAAGTGATGGGATCCCAGATCTATTTCTCATTGGGTTTATTTTTAAAAGAGGTTTTCTATTTAACATGTCTGTACAGGAGAACATTTGGAAAGATAGCTGTAGGGTTTAGATAAATTAGATTTAGAAAATATATAGGAGTTTCTGATACTGTCTCTTAATTCGGGGCCTGAAGAGCATTATCAGCATGAAGTCAGCAAAAACAGGAAAGACTTAATAGACTGAAAAACAAGGTTGAAGTCAGGAAAAACAGGAAAGACTCAATAGACTGAAAAACAAGTTTGAAGTCTGGAAAACAGGAAAGACTCAATAGACTTGAAGAAACAAAGTATCTGGCCTGGCATTGTTTTCAGCTGCTAAGTGGGCGGAGCCCAAATTAAGCTGAAACAGAGTTCCTCTTATTTAAGGACAGTGCATGGAGCCCAGAAAGGGAAGAGGCCCCTGATGCTAGAGAGCTCCAAGAGTCCTGCTGAAAAAAGGGCTGGCCATTGATGGCCAGCTCTCTCCCTGAAGCAGGAAGAAGCTGGTGAGCAAAGAAAGCCTGAGCAAGACACCAAAAGGCCAAGGACTGGACCCTGTGGCTCAGCTTTTGCCTGGAGGGGTTTGATCTGTTCGATCAGTGGCCTAAAGGAAACTGTGCCTGGCTTTAAGGACTGAGGCAGAGCAGCTGAGTTCCTGATTCAAAAGAAGTAAGTTGGCCTGCAGACGGCTGGGGTCTTCCACAGAGAAGAAAGCATGAAGCCTTATTTAAGGTGAGACTGTAATAACCAACTTACCCTGACGAACCTGCATCTGAGAGATCCAGAAAAAGGACTGCTAAGTGCGTTAAAGAATCTACAACAAAGACTGTGTTCCTGACGACTGAGGACCTGCCCCAGAGACTGTATCATTCTAAAAGGTTATGAAAGTAGTTGTTATAATTATCAATAGGCTTAGTGGATAGGTTAAAGGGGTTGTAGGAATTTATAGGATTAATAGTTAAGAAATTGTTGGTGTTTGTTATAAGTGAATTTAGTAATAAATAAATGAGTGTTGAATAGTAATTTAAAAGTTTGGTTTCAGATAGCTGTACATGAAAATCAAGAATTCAGGGGATAAGACCTAGATAGAGTTAAAAACATGAGGCTATCAATACTGTGTAATCTTTACAATCATGAGGAGTAAATAGTCCTCTGGCACACTGGTGTTTCAATACCAGGAAAATGGTGGATTAAAAAAATGGAAGAACTATGAGAAGAAAACATTTCCTGGATGAAACATGAATAAATCAATGCAACAGAAGGAAAGGAAGTCAGTGAAAGTCTCCACAGAAACCACAGAAACTTGAACATGATAGATGAAATATGCACAAGAATCTAGTGCAAGTTATCCTTTCAAACGTAAATAGTATCTATATTTACTCACTATGATTAAGCAATTTTTGCCTGCAAAGCATTTGAGTAACTGCATAAAAACAGTTGTACCCTTTGAAGACAAAGTCTTCTATTTGAAACAACCTTATAGTATCAAGCCCCATGAATTAGCCTTCCAAATTAAGACCTAAGCTTCTATAACAATAGCCACCACATTCTTGATAGACACACACCTTAACTCTACCTTAAGAGATAGTCAATCATCTTATAAGCAGTTTTGAAGTTGGTGAGTCCCACCAAACTTTCAATTCCCTATTGATGCAGCAGTTTACTCTCTATAAAAATATATTCTAGGTCCTTTCATTCCAGGACTCGTTTCTGCCAAGTAGGCAGAAAAACAAAGGAATAACATATTTTGTGAGGCCATTGTTTTGTTATTGCTACTGGCCACCTTGTTGAATCGATATTTATGGCCATATAATTTATGCATTGTTTTAAACACATACCAACCATAATTTCCGTATATCACTCTCACTTCTTCCTTCCTTTCTTGAACATTACCATCCTCTAAATGTTTAGTCAACAGGAATAAAAGCGGAAATCCTGACAAGAGGATTGGAAGTTATTTTCACAGATGCTTAAATGAAAATGAACAATTCATTAACTGCAGATTGTGATGTAATCTCTCAAGTTTATGGGTATTAGCACATTAAGGCACACATATTAGAAATCTGAAGCTGGGTATACAAGTAAAATAATTGCACAAAGAGTGCTAAGTCTAAGATTTGTAGGTAATACCTTTTAAGCAGTAATACAACATACAAATAGAAAAATCAAGGTTCATTGGGAAAGAGAAATAAAAATAAATTATAAATATCAAGCTGACAAGTACCATATGCATTACAGGTCTTGGGAGAATTATACAATATTTGATTACCTGTCTGCTCTACCCTTTGTTCTAGTTACATTGATAAAGTTCAATGACAAAAAAAAAAAAAAAAGCTTAGGTGAAAAGGGTTTATTTTAGTTCATAATTCCAGGGTACAGTCCATCATTGTGGGAAAGTCAAGACAGGAACTCGAGTAATTAGTCACATCATACTCACAGTGAGTAGCAAGGAGACAAAAAAAATACATCCTTGTTATTTTCTCTCCACTAGCTTTCTCCTCTCTCATTTTGTTCAGGACTCCCCTCATAATGAATGGTGCAACCCACAATGGGCTGGTTGTTCTTCCATCAATTAGCAATCAAGACAATCCCTAATATTCATGCCCATAGTCCATCCCAAAGCAGGTAATTCCTCATAAAGACTTTATGAGATAATTCTAGATTTTGTCAAATTGTCAGTTAAAGCTAACTAGCTTTGCACTGGATCTTAGCAAGGCTGGGTGTGGTGGTATAAGCTTTTTATCCTAGCACTCTGGATGCAGAGGTAGGCAGATCTTTCTGTGTTCAAAGCCAGCCTGGTCTACATAGTAAGTTTCAGAACTGCCAAGGCTACATAGAGAGACCCTGTCTGAAAACAAAAGAATAACTTAATTGCATACCCTTGTTATATGATTCCTTGTTTTTTGGGTTTTGAGTGTTTGGGTTTTTTTTTTTTTTTTTGAGGTTTTTTGGTTTTTATTTTTGATTAAAATTTTCGCTTCCATGCCTCATGGAAATCATTTTCTAATATAATTGTCTAGAGATAGTAAAGAGGTTATTTAATCTTCCCTCAAATGCATATCCCCAAATTATATTTTTTGTACATAGAGAAATGTCCTTTGTACATAAGAAATGTCACTTATCATTGACAACCAAACATTTTTCAAGTTTCTAATTAAATTTGGTGAAACATTTCTCAATATTTTACACGTATAAGCTTCAAATTCCTCACAGAATCTTGTATTTTCTTATTGCATAACTAATAATATATTTCTATTTAATATTTTCTTAAGAAACACCTGTTATAGTAAATTACAATTTTCAGTGTATTATGAACCATTGCTATGCAATCTATTTGCTATGCTGGAATAGTTTATTTTGAGGTCATTTATAGTACTTATTGTTTTTCCTTCATATTATATTCATTTTTATTTGATTTTCATCCTACATTGTTGTAAACAATGTGTAGATGAAAAGAATAAGTACCATATACATGCACAAAGTCAGAAGTTTAGAAATTTTGACTTTGTAGAAACATTCCAAAATGACCTTCAAAATTGCCTTTACAATGCATGACATGGACCTAACTTCTCCTAAGGCAGCCTTGAAAAATCCCCACAGCATCCTCCACCAGCTGACACAGGACACTGGTACCTTGAGGATGATAAAGTAAGTCACATCTCAATGGGGAAGGTTGTGTCCTTTCGGGGAAGATATACACAACACATATCCGTGTGACCTCTCACAGAAGGAATTTCTCAACGACAAAAATTATCTGTTTCATGGACAATCGACTTCTGGTTAAAAAAATAGAAAATGCATGAAAATTTAAATTATAAATTTCAGATTCCACAGTCTTGGGATGAAGAAAGAAAAAAAAAAAACCATGACAAATCTTTTCATTAGAATTCCAGACCTTTGCAACTTTTCTTTTAATTTCATGGTATATCAAGTAAGCTGACACACTAGTCACTGGAAAAGGGCAATTTATGTGGCATAGAAACATCTCAAAAGCATTTGGCCTCAAACCCTTTTCAACTTTGCATTATTTGTGGTTTAACACAAATATATAATTCACTCATCTGCTGATTCATCCCTTTCTTTTTCTCTTTCTCTATCATACCGTGTGTGAGCACTACATACTGGCAGATGGAGACCAAAGGAGCATGCTGTTCCTCCAGGGCTCACACTCTAACCAGAGAGACAAGCAAGTCAACACAGGACAAAAACACACTGGAATAAGTTCTGTGAGAGAAGCGAGCATAGTTCTATAAACCCAGGGTAGACAAGTTACAGGTTCCACTCTTGAAAAAGATGAGTAGAGATTAATATGTCTGAGCCACTTAATGGAAGACAAGAAGAGCAGATGCAATCAGAGCTAAACAGATGAGAACATGAGTTGAAGAATAAAATGTATAGGGAAAAATGATGTGCATAGCTAGTGTGTGTTGAACAGTTGACTTTGCAGGTAAGTTTCTCAACTACAGATGCTACTCCATGATGGAGTCAGTATAAAAACAAGACAAGATGACTGGAAAGCCATTTCCCATGCTTTACAAGCAATAATGGAAAAACTCATAACAGGATAATAATAATAAATAACTATATTTTATAACATATAGAGTAGTAAATAGCAAGTCCCTTCCTATACAAGACATCCACATTTTATTTTAATTTATTTTTTTCTGGAGTCCTCTACCAAAACACCTTCATTTCACTCTATTTTCTTTTCTGTACAGTTGTAAAATACTGTTTCATTGCCTAACAGTATTTATTTTTTCTTAAGAATACATTATCTCATTGGAAATAAATCATGATAATCTTGCAAAAACTATAGTTACTAATTCTGTGGTTTTCTAATGAATAAGAAATAAAATGCATGGGAAGAAAAACATTGTGTGCCAGATCATAACAGGAAAAGCACTTCCAGGTTCCTAGGTGTCTTTGTTAAGGCTTCAAATTTATTGATCTGGACATCTCTTGCCTTGAAAGAAAATGTCCCAATCCTCAGCAGCTGAAATAACCATGTGACTTTAGGACACTTATTTTCAAAGCATGTGATTGGTCTTAGCTAGTCTTTCATCTCCTACCATCAGGTAACAGATGTAGCAAGGAACAATTGAGTATAATCTCAGCTCTTCTATGTATCTCTCTCTTTTTTTCTCTCTCTCTCTCCTCTCTCCCTTTCTTGTAGACTTAGAAGCTTGCTCTGTTTCGCAAATGAAATATGCATCCCATATAGACTTACGTGCTTGAATGCTTTGTCAGCAGCTAGTGGTAGTAGTTTGAGGAGTTGTGACAACTTTGGAAGGTAGGAGCTAACTGCTGATGAAGTTGGTTCACAGGAGCAGCTCCTGAGTGGTCTAGGATCAACAGATGCTTCTTGTCACTCTCTATCTCCTGATCTATCATGATGTAAGCTAGGATGTTCTATCAAACACTCCCTGCCATAGTGGACTAAATCATCTGAAACCATGAACAAAAATAAATCCTTCCTCTTTAACTTTTCCCTGGCTAGTATTTTAATAAAGCAAGGAAAAGTAATTGAGGTAGCCTCTTACAGAGTTTCCCAGCATATACTAATTTGGACTGTCTTCTAATACAATGGTGTTAGGACAGTGGGGCCATGACATACTTGCCCAGGATTCTAGTACAAGAATTCTAGAGATCCAAGTCTATCCAACTTTTCTTTTTTTTTTCCTAGCCTGGGGTAATAGGGTCCATAACATCACTTCTACCATCTGCTGTTAAGAACAAAAAATACATTCAGTGTCCTACACCCTAGAGTAGGACACCTTTCAATGGAAACAGTATCCAGAGAACACTAAAGGAGGAATGTGGTAAGTGAATGATGACACTGGAAATCTTTGAAAAATAGTCTGTGTTGCTCATTTTACTATTGAATTTCAAGAACTAACTAATCACACACACACACACACTCACACACACACACACACACACACACACACACACACACTGGGCAGGGAAGAGGAGCCCTATGGATCCAACTGTCTTTTCCTCCACAATTCTGAGAATAGATGCACATACCACTTCCTCAAGCTTTTATTACATAAATTCTGAGGATTATACTCAGATTCTCATACTTGTGTAGAAAGCACTTGACTGCACTATGCCACCAGCTCGTGCCTGACTTTTTAGTAGCTACTATTTACTGAATGAATGAACCTATCCTGAGAATTTTGTTCTAGATTCACCATGAGAGGCCAAGTGCTCTTTTACAAAAGGTTTATAAGAACAAAGGATACAGGCAGATGCAATGTTCCCTCTGTCAGAAGCCATCTCAAGTCCCTCTTTGGGTGCCTGTATTTAAGGTTACTTGATCCTACACCAATACCCAGGACTTTAAAGAGGAACAACAAGAGAAAGAAGTCAGACAGGGAAAGTACTAATTAGGCAAGCACTGAATTAAAACAATTAAGGAAGGAAAAGAAGGAAAGAGACAAGCATTAGTAATCTAAATAAAGTTATGGACATTAAAATGATATAGTAATCAAACTTTACTATCTTCTAAAAATTTGACCTTTTCTCCACGTTTAGAATGACAGGTTTAACCACTTTCCATTCCCCTTTTAGAGTTTTCTTTTCAGGGTGACAATCAGAAATATGACTTCAAGTACAAACAGAAATCAATAGCCCAATGTTATTTTAATCTAATTCTCTGAAATTGTAAGGTCCCAAACAGTCTGTTACTTAAGATATAGACTTGATATAAAGACTAGATAATATATACTTTACATATAACTCCTTTCCATGCATCCTTATTCTTATTTCTTAAGACATTTAGTATTTGTAGAGACTGAGATGCTCCCACAAAAATTCTATGAATGTGAGTCTTCAGCTCAAGCAAATGCAAGAGTCAACAAAAGAGAATGCACTGTTTTCTGACATAGAGATATTTGAATGGTAGGATCGGTGACCACATTGAATGCACCCAAGTGTCTTGAAGCCAAGGAAGGACTCAGGAGGCAAAGGGAGATAGAACATTGTAGGTTTGAGGCTAACTCACATAATGAGTTCTAGAGTAGGGCTACATTGAGAAAACCTGTCTACAGATTAAATAAATAAACAAACAAACAAATAAATGTTGAGAAATAAAAGAAAACCCTGAGAGAAGCACCCTGAACAGTGGTAAACTACATCCCAAACCCTGTGCTGCATTTTTTATCCCACAATTCTGCCTGCTTTCTCAGAGGCCTGTTGGCACCAGAAACACCAGCACACAGCTCTGCCTGCCTTCTCATCAGTCTAAGAGTACTGGAGACCCCAGGCCATGCTAATATGTGTGACCCTAGAGGGTTCACACATATTAGTACCCAAAATCCCAGAGGCCATGAAGACCACAAAAATTCACAGGGGAGACACCCTATTGGACTTTCAGTCTTGCTAGTCGCCAGAATCCTAGGTCAGAGAGAGACTAAACAGAAACCAAGGAGAAAACATCCAAGAAACAACCTTCCAGCAAAAAACAAAAGAAGGGAAACACACACACACACACACACACACACACACACACACACACACTCACTCACACACACAGAAAAGACAGACACACATTACTACCATCAACATTAAAATAACAGGAATTAGCAATCATTGGTCATCAATATCTCTCAACATCAATGGACTCAATTCCCCAATAAAAAGACACAAGATAACAGAATGGTTGTTAAAACTGTATTCATCATTCTCCTGCATACAAGAAACACATTTTAGCATCAAAGATAGGTATTACCTCAGAGTAAAGGGCTGGAAAAAGATTTTCCAAGCAAACAGACCTAAGAAGCAAGCTAGAGTAGCTTTTCTAAAATCTAATAAAATAGACTTTCAACCAAATTAAGCAAAGGAGATGGAGGACACATTATACTCATCAAAGGAAAAATAAAACAAGATGAGGTCTCAATTCTGAATATCTATGCCCCAAATGCAAAGGTACCCACATTCATAAAAGAAACATTACTAAAGCTTAAATCACACATCAAATCCAACACATTAATAGTGGAAGACTTCAACATCCTACTCTGACCAATAGACAGGTTATCGAGACAGAAACTAAAGAGAGAATTAATGAAACTACCAGGTATTATGAATCAAATGGACCTAATATATATGTACAGAACATTTCACCCAAACACAAAAGAATATACATTCTCAGCACCTCACAGAACCTTCTCCAAAACTGACCATATACATGGTCACAAAGCAAGTCTTAACAAATACAAGAAAACTGAACTAACTTCCTGAATCTTATCAGACCACCATGGGTTAAAGCTGGACTTTAACAAAAACAGAAACAAGAGAAAGTATACAAACCCATGGAAATGGAACAACTCCCTATTCAATGATCACTGAGTCAAGGAAGAAATAAAGAAAGAAATTAAAAACTTTCTAGAATTCAATAAAAATTAAGGCACAACATACCCAAACTTATGGAACACAATGAAAGCAGTGTTAAGAGGAAAGTTCACAGCACTAAGTGCCTTCATAAAGAAATTTGTGAGATTTCATTCTAGTAACTTAGCAGCACACCTGAAAACTCTAAAACAAACAAAGAAACAAAAAAGCAAACACAAGAGGAGTAGAAAACAGGAAATAATCAAATTCAGGGATGGAACTAATAAATTAGAAACAAATAGATAAATACAAGAAATCAAGGAAACCAAGAGTTGATTCTTTGAGAAAATCAACAAGATATATAAAACCTTAGCCAAACTAAAAGGCAGAGAATTTTTAATATGATGAAATTTGATAAAACCCACACCCAGAAAGACAAACATGGAGTATACTCACTCATAAGTAGATATTAGCCATTAAAGTACAGGATAATGATGCTACAATCAACAAATCCAAAGAAGCCAAGTAACCAGGAGGATGCAAGGGGTGGGGTGAGAGGCTTGAATCTGACTGAGAAGGAGAAATAGAATAGAAGTAGATGGAGAGCGGGAACTGTGTGGGAGAGGGGGTCAGAATGGAAGCAGGAGGAGTCAAGTAGGGAGAGGATGGAGGGAAAGAATCTGAGGAAGAGCTAGAATCATTGTGGAGGGTGTTCTCTGGGATGAGCTAGAAAACTAATCCAAGAGAAAATCCCAGAAATCCATGAGGGTGACCCTAGCTAAGATTCGTAGAATTTATATTTTAATTGTTTGTTTTATATTATGCCATATCATAGTGGAAAATGGTGGAATATGCCAACTTAAATTGACTTATAAGCTTTTAGTCTTTATCTATAATATAATGTAGTGCTTCATATGCTTTGCACTGAGTCTTTCTTACCTTTTTTGTGCATAATGAAACCACAGAAAGAAGAAAATAGATTTAATTATTCCTAAAAGCAAGGGAGCAGAAGTGTGTGTGTGTGTGTGTGTGTGTGTGTGTGTGTGTGTTCTCCAGAAAGACAAAATACAAATTGGCACATTTTGTCATATTAAAAATACTCTATTCGCCGGGCGGTGGTGGCGCACGCCTTTAATCCTAGCACTTGGGAGGCAGAGGCAGGCGGATCTT
>CAJQZJ010034182.1:1493325-1509976 GCA_907164525.1 Lophiomys imhausi
TCTATCTATCTATCTATCTATCTATCTATCTATCTATCTATCTATCTATCATCTATCTATCTATCTACATCTATATCAAGAGACCCACATAGAAAGTGTAGTTTTGGGAAAACCCAAATGCTTAACTCCTGTGAGCTACGAGCATTAAAGCTATCTACTACAAAGTGTCAGTTGGCATGAGATGATGTGGCAGGGAGCCAAAGCTCCTTGGCAAGATGTTAGACTTCTGTGGACACAGCTCCTTGCAGCATAACAGAAGAACCAGGCTCCACCTGTCCCCACAAATCAAATGGCTGAAAAGGAGTAAAGTAAGAACAATGTAACAGAAAGCTCTAACTTGGCTATTATTTTATGCTATTTATTAGTCAAAGGATAGCACTAATTTCTCAAGCAATTTGGAGAGTAGCTGGCATTTTTATTATTTCATAGAACAGGAAATGAAATTTGGGGAAATTTTCAACAAAGTCAGGAGTATCTACTAAATGACTGAGCTGAGATCCACATCCTTACCTCTCTGCTCCAAGCCCAGGCTCCTGCGCCAGTCAATTGTGACTGTTAAGTTTTGTTGGCAGTCAATCTGTTATTGGATCCTCTCCATAAAGCAGATCAGTTTTGCATGCAAATTTGTATATTAAGTGTGCACACTCATCCCTTTCAGTGCTAAACTTAGGAGGAAAGGTCCATTTTAAGTATGTTCTTAAAAGGAAGACATATCCAAAAAAGAAGTGAAGTGGGAGGGTGGCTTCTGAAACCATGATTTAAATGTGAAGAATTAGCTTCACTCCACTGCCGAGATCTCTTCTCTCAAAATTTTGCAGAAATTAATTAATTAATTAATTAATTTTTAAAAACAACACTCCCCTTCCTCCTCTAAGAAAAAACACTTTTCACATTTCCTCTCACTCATTCATTGCCAATCTTCTTTCCTTGGGTGAGGTAACCCTTACCTGTAGATCAAATACTATGAATTCAATTAAACAAAGCTATTATAACAGACAGGCATTTAGGACCAAGGTAAGTCTCTGTCTCATTTATAAAAGGCATCCGAGAGATTTTTCTCCCCAGAAAAGAAGCTAGTTATAATGATAAACAGATAAGCAACTTCACAGAGATAAATCTTCCCCAAACCTTCCAGAATGGTTTTCTCTTTTGTTGGAAACTGGCAAACAAGGAATTGGGCAAGATTTCTTGAAGTCTATTTCACAGCTCTGCCTCTGCAATGGCAAAATACAAGGCAAAACTGGCAGAAATTACTTAAAATGCAAAAATAGCAAAGGGAGCTATTGCGGTGGGTTGTTACAAATGACTTTGGAGACTTGGGGAGGCTAAATCCTCCAAGTGCATGAAGAAGCAGTCACTTCATCTGAAGATAGTAATCCTCTCTCAGAATACTGTGCAAGTATTGGAGCACCCCTCTTATTAAATTACAGTGTTTTAAAACCAGTGAATGAAATTGGTATCATGTTTGCTATGCAAAAATCCCTGCTATTTTTCAAATAGATATATATGTTTTTAATATAAGATTGAAATTTAATATTGAAAGCAGGAAGCGATAAAAACCAACCCACCTAATTTCAAACCCCGCTAAAATTACTTTTTTTTGAGTTTTGTATCTAATAACCTAGTACAATAATACTGAAACGAGATTAACGCTATGATACTATTTGTTTAGGAAACCCAGAGTGTTGCTATGGAAACAGTCATTCTGCATATCTATGGAAACAGAGACAATATTGTAAATAATGATACTGAAAGGGGAACCTTGTAAAGTTAGCCGTCTATTCTAAGAAAAAGAAGAGTGTGGGGTTGTAGAGCAAGGAAAAGTATATTTTCTTGTAAAAGAGCGATTCGTTGTTATATTCTTTTTATCATGATCAGAGAGAGGTTTCAAATCTAAGCTTTCAAAACATGATTCTTTAGTAATCTGTCAGTTACTGTGTTCTTATTAATGATCCAAACAAAGCCTGGATATACTTAATGTGAAATTTCAGTGAAAACATTTTTTTCACTCAATTTTAGTCTCATGATATTTTATCAGCCAAATTATTTTTTCTACAACTAATAAAGTGGGAAATATTGCAGAAAACATAGGCTTAATGTAAATAAAATTTGTGAGTCTAAAGTAATGGCTTTTGAAAATCGATACGCAATCTACACTACACAGTTGTAAACTGAGTTATTAAAATAAAATTAGGGTGGGACAAGGTGGCCAAGTTGTTGAGGCAATGACCTCTAAAGCAAAAAAGAGGTTTTCTTTTATGCTGCAAACATATGAAACCATTATTGCAATGCACATGACCTTGCAGTGATTTGAGACTTTGATTCCCGGAGTATGCCATGTCTTACTGAAAGGTAATTGTTATTTCTTATTTCTCTTTCATCTTCTGATGTGGCTAAGACAGCTATCACCAGGAAAACAGTGCCATGTGTTGAGAATAAATGAAGAAAGTTACTAAAGAACATAATATGTAAAACAGCAACACACATAAAGACCACTGAGCACAATTCTCACCCAGGTCCTTGACAATAATGAATATCAGGTCCACACACTCATGAATGTGTGAAGGCTCATCTCATTTCACCTTTAAAGGTAAGTGATGATGGTGACGTCAACACTGTGATCTCAGTGAAGCGACAGAGGAAAGGAAGGAAACTGGCCTGTGGCCTTACCAGCCAGACATAGATACAGGTTCCAGTCTGCCTGGCAGAATCCAAGCATCTCAAGCTCCCTTACTCATTTCATTCTTTCGTGCTTAGCCCCATTGCTAAGAGTCATCCAGAGAGGCACCCTAATAGTCTTTGGGGAGCTAAAAGCATACTGACTCCCAAAGTGTTAATTCTTAGATTCTTCTAAAATCTTTGGCAAGTGACTATTCCAGTTTAATCACTATTATGTATTATCATATCTTATCTTTTTTTTTTAATCTAAGATTTTTGCTTTGTTTTGTTTCGTTTCATTTAACTTGGAAATCTGTCATTTTAAAATATCCTTAATACAGCCCAATGCTACTATCTACTTTAAAAACTCAATGTAAAAGTTATTTTCAAATAATGTTTTAGGAAAAGGTAAAGCTGGAATTTGGCTCTAGAGTAGCTGCCCACACTGGCCCCTCTTTGAAGTGTTAGCCCCACTGACTGTAAATAAATAAATAAAAACACAAGAATAGTATGTTACTAGACTTTGATTTCCTCCAGTTTTTACCGTTCTGTGATTCCTTGGTTACTTTTTAATAACTATTGAATTTTACAGTAATGATTAAGCAGCTAGCGACATAGCTCAGTGGTCCGAGTGCTTACTTAGCATGCATTGAAGCCCCAAGTTCAGTCCCCACCTATACATAAAACATCTTCACACCTGAAATTGCATTAGTCTCAGGATGGAGGCAAGAGGGTCAGAAGTTCAAATTCATCTTTCCTGACAAGGGGAATTCGAGGCCAGTCTGAACTATATGAGACCTTGTTTTATACAAAAATAGGAAAGCTAAGGAGGGTCTCAGTGAATAAAAATTTCCATATTTCCAAGTATGAGGGCCTGAGTGTAGTTTACCCGAATTCAAGTAAAGCCAGGTGAGCATAGCACACTCCAGTAATCAGTTCTCTTATGGCAAAGTGGGAGTCAGAAAATGAAGAATGCCTGAAAGCCTGCTGTATACAGCAGCAAAGAAAAAGACTGTCTCAATTGAATAGAAGGTGAGAACTGACACTCAAGGCTGTCTTCTAACCTTCGCACAAGCACACTGGCACACATACGTACATACACACACACAGTGAGAGAGAGAGAGAGAGAATATGTAATAACCACTAAGACTCCTTTTCATGCTCCTCTTCAGAGAACTTTAGCTTTCTACAATGCAGAGCCATTAAGAATTATTACATATGTAAAATACGTGGCATTTACTGAATATCTCTCTTGTGCCAAGATCTCTCATCAGCTTGAATAAAAGTGGCCTGAGACCTCCATAATCATAGCAAGAACATAGGAATTAACTGGATTCAGGTGGACTTCCTATGCAAGTGGCCTGTGAGGTCGCAGGAGCCCATGTCCATGTGACTAGCTATCCTTCTCAGTGGACAGTACCTTCAAGTTTATAATTATAGTATCATTGAACTTGTGTTTTTAAGTGAAGTCTTTGGGGCCAATAATTCATGCTCATGGAGAGAGTGGATAGAGGAGGATGGAGATGCTAGAGGGGACCTCATGCCCCAGGATTTCATCCTAGCTAGTTTCAGCTGATGCAGAAGAGGTGATTTCAACCCCAGGGATGTATTAGTGCAGTTCAGGAGTCTAGAAGTCCACCAGCAAAATAATAGTTGACTCAATTTCTAGTGAGGGATCTCTGCCCTGCTGGTGTGTTGCCACCTTCTTCCTACTCTGTCCTCAGATGACAGAGTAGGAGAGAGAGAAAGAGTTGACTCCCTCTTTGAGGTCACTAATGACACTGATCTTTTAGACCAGGACCTATGGGTTCTTTTAACCTTAACTACTTAGGTCCTTACTCATATGACTAAACCAGAGAGCTGGACATTTAATACATAAGTTTGAAAGGGAAACAATTAAATCTGCTAAAATATTAACATACTTTTGTGTATATAGTTTACAAAAGCTAGAAACAAGGAGAAATTGTCAAATTACAAGTAGTCCATGGGAGCTGATGTATCTATTCAATATTGCATGTTTCATAACTCTCACAAAACAGGGCAAAGTCTTTCTTTAGATAACTGAACACTCATGTATAACCCAGGTAGACACAGTTTATTGAAACCCTTGTAAAGAGAAGGTCCATGCTTAGAAAAATATGACTAAACAAAATTCATAAAAATATTAACAGAGGTAGCCTTTATGATCCAAAGTATTTGACAGTTTTTCTTTCTGTTCTTAAGCATTTTCAGTATTCTATCATGAATACTACCACTTTTTAATTGAAAAACAGCTTTAATTATCCTACTAAATTTACCATTTGTTTTAAAGATAATGTAAATACAAAATCAAATGCCTTTCACATTAGTGCATATGTTTGTGCTTTTAAATTTTCATGTATATTTATTTGCATTTATTAACTTAAAAATTCACATTATTACAATTTGTAGCTGAAAAGTCAGTACTAATTTTATCCTGAACATTATTTTCATTTGTGTGTGTGATAGAGAGAGAATGTGTATGTGTGTTTGTGTCTGTGTGTATGCATGTACACATGTACTGTGGGTACGTGTGAGTGCCAGAAGAGGACATCAGACACCTTGGATAAAAAGTTTCAGACATTTGTGAACTACCCAGTTTGGACACTGCTATCTGAACCCTGCTCCTCATGACTGTGCTTAGAAATTGACTGACGTAGCTCTATAGCCCTTGAATATCAGTTCTTGAATGTACTTTGGGTATGCTCATGTACACTGATGGCAATAAAAACATTTCCCACGAGTGAATGAGAAAGTCTTTTTCAAGTTTGTGTGAGCAAAGCATTTCTTCTGCAAATCAAATTTTACAGAGTATTACAGTGTGCAATCCAGACTGGAAAGAAAGGTGTCTGGAGGAAGCTGAGCTACTGTGTTCCTTCCCACGCCTGTCCTGAAAGCAACTTGAGTAATCTCTTCTAAATCCAAAGACTGGTGAGTAATCATTCAAGAGTCTTGGGAAGGGCCCGGTGTTGGCTCAGGGAATCCTGGGAAGGGCCCAGCACTGGCTCAAGGAATCCTGGCCAGCAGTCCTACCACTAAGGTAACTGATTCCTTTTAGAAAGCTGTGGCATGATGTTAATGGAATGCCTATTCTTGAGTGGCCTCTCCTACCTCAAGGATATTTAACTCTATTTGCTAGGATTAACCTCCCTAGCAACATTTTAAAGGTATCAAATGTGAACCTCTAGTTTAGCAATGGGAACTCACCAAAACCATCCTCTTTAATTTAGGAATATCTTTGTTAGAGTAACCTTCATGATTGAGGGCACTTGTTCATGATAAATAGAGGTTGTGTGTACTGGAGCACATATGTGCCAAGGCCTGAGCTCAGAGGAGAATTTGTAGAGTTGGTTATTGCCTTCCAGATTTACATGGGTTCTGGTTATCAAACTAAGATGGCCAGACTTACATAAATTTTTTTACCCACTGAGCCATCTTGCAGGCCCCACAGTGTCTTTTTACTGTTTAATTTTTTGTTTTTGTAGTTGAAGAAAGAAATTGTTCCAGCACAGAGATGATGAATTTTATGTGTCAAGGTGGATTGCCATGGAGTTCAGATGTATTATCGAATAGTACTCTGAATGTTTCTTTAAGATGCTTTTGGGTGAGATTTGGATATAAATTGGTTAACTTTGAATATAATAAATACCATCCTATATATATATATATATATATACATATATATATATGTATATATATGTATATATATATATATATATATATATATATCAAGTAGACCTATCCCAATCAATGAAAGAGCACAGCATAAAAGGGTGTGCTAAGCAAGAGGAAGTGCCCACAGACAGCCTTTGATCTTCTTTAGCACTGGCTTTTCCTATCCTTGCATTTAAAGTACTATGGCTTTCCTGTATCTGTAGTGTTCCCATCTTCTCTAGCAAATATTTGACTTACCAAGACTTCATAACTATCCAAGTGATGTCTTTAAAAATATATATGTATATATGCATGTATGTATATATGTATGTATATATCATCTATCTATCCATCTATTCATTACCTATCTATTCAACTATATCTCATCAATCTTATTTTAGCTATCATCTATCTACATATTTATCATTCTAGCTACATGCCTATTTATACTATCTGTCTACCTATAATCTAGCCATTCATCTAGATATCTTTCTACCTATAATCTATCTGTCCATTTATCTATTATTCCAATTAATGAATCCACATTTATTATGAACTGAAAGAAAAAGCATTTTATACATTCAAAAATTCTCCATGACTCTCTCATTTCACCCTAGAGACAGGGACTTTCCGTCTTTATCCTGGAATATCTTTTTTAAACTTTATATGGTAAGCACTCTGAAAGGACACTTACAGTATGTTTCTCAAGGCAAAAGACATACGCAACATGCTTACTGCCATGTTGAAGAACCACATCCTATGCCCAAGTCCATCTTCTGAAATGCAATCCATTGCATGTGCAAATCAATATTACTTGACTCTCTCTGAGTCACAGCTTGGGACAAAGACGTAGGGGAACTGAAATTGCTGCTATCTGCCTCTTGCTGTTTTGTGAGTCATAGAGTCATTTCTGCCTTTGAGCTAAAATATTCATGTCATGGGTCAGCATCCACGTAACTAATAAACTAACAAATACGGTGCAATACTGGATCTTTCCCAGTTATTTCCAGTTTACAAGAACTATTTCAGAAGTTATATACTCAGAATCTGGTCAAAAAAAGTTTATGGTTGTTTAATAACCCTATTTTCCAAAGGTGAAGTCTCATTCTTCTCTATTTGGTGTAGGTTAAACTAAATAAATCACCTCTCACAAGTAGAATGTGGCAGAGGAATAGGGTGTGATGTCTGAGTCCTTTTATAAATGTCTGAAAGACTTCCTCCCTCTCTCTTGCCCTTAATTATATTGTCTCAAAGAATCTGTTTGCCATAAGCAAACCATATAGAAGGCTCTCCAATTCCATGCTGCCCTCTAAAGGGCTGCAGGCTTGACAGACACTGTGGCTGTGATGAAAGAAAATGACCAGGCAAAGAAGTCTCTGTTCTCTGAACTTCCTGATGAGCAATACATTGAAATAAATAAATAAATAAATAAATAAATAAATAAATAAATACGAACTTTAAGTTTAGCTATGAAATAAAAGAAGCAAATACTACCAATTGATCTGGTGTAATAGTAGCCAAGACATTAAAACTGCCTGATACCAAGGTAGCATCAGGTTCACCAAAATTGTGATAATTATCTGATTATTAAATGAAGAGTGTAATAGTCCTAGTTTCTTTTCTGTTGCTGTGATGGTAATCATGGCAAAACCAACTTGGGTAGGAAAGACTTT
The DNA here is from genome assembly GCA_907164525.1 of Lophiomys imhausi. Lineage (NCBI taxonomy): Eukaryota > Metazoa > Chordata > Mammalia > Rodentia > Muridae > Lophiomys > Lophiomys imhausi. The sequence goes on from CAJQZJ010034182.1 coordinate 1,501,329, forward strand.
ATTTTAGTTTAGTCTACTGTCAAGAGAAGTGAGGACAAGAACTCAAGCAGTAACCATGGAGGGATGTTGCTTACTAACTTGTTCCCCAGGCTTGGGGGTGCACGCTTTTAATCCCAGTAGAAGCAGGCAGATCTCTGTGAGTTCAAGGCCTGTCTGGTCTACAAAGTGAGTCCAGGGCAGCCAGGCCTACACAGAGAGACCCTGTCTAGAAAAACAAAACAACAACAAAAAAAACTAACTTGTTCCCTCTGGTTTGCTCAGCTATGTTTGTTATACAGCCCAGGCCCATCTGCCTAAGGATAGCACCACCCACAGTACAGTGGACCCCCTTGAGTCAATTATCAATTAATAACTTGACACACAGATATGTCTACAAGGTCAATCTGAAGGAAGCAATCCCTCTTCATAGTTGACTTTAGTTTTGTGCCATGTTGACAAACGTATGTCACATACACACACACACACACACACACACACACACACACACACACACACTAGCAATTGCTATATATAAAGAATTCTGTAAAGAGATTGAGCCATGACTATGAAATTCTAACCCCTTTAACATACATATATCACTTGTAATCATGCCTGGCACGAGGCACAAGGTATGTAATCATTAAATCTTATTCTTTATTTGTTGAGTTTCTTTCACAGCACAGGAGACTTATGGCTGCTTATATAGTCTTAGCTATCATTTTCCTTCTCCATGTCTATGACAAGTAACTTCCTGTAACTATGCTGCATCAAGAAGAAAATCATCCATTCTTTAAGATTACTAAGCAATAAACATGCAAATGAATATGCAAAAGTTACTGTTATCTAGTCTGATTTTGTTTTGAGAGAGAGGAAACATCATCACTTACCAGGGTCATGAGGAGAGGAAGGTTTGTGTTATTCTTACCCTAAGCAATCCATTTAACACACCTCAGGTCTCATACCAAATACTCCAAATATTGGATCAGGCACTCCAAAATCTGAACAAATGGGGATCTTTTGGATCATAAGGAAAATATTAAAACTTTACATACATTAATTTTTATTTGATTCATTAAATTGATGTTTCTGTGTGTCTTTTATAATGTCCAGGACACAATAGAAGACATATTATTATGTGAATCTTCTGTTTATATATATATTTATATATTTATTTACATATATTATCTGTTATTTCTACAGGAATAAAAATGCTTTTGGAGGTTTTTATGAATAGTGTTAGTTTCCGGAAAGCATTTGGAGACCTCTGCCATAGATCATGATTGAAATTGAAATTGTTACTGACACTTAGCATTTACAGGAACTGAAACCAATCATGTTTCCCAGATTACAAGGTGTTTCACAAAAAAAGTTCATAATAAAGTGGCTGGATTTAAGGACTATTTTATAATTATAGATGAAAGGCATTCCTTTCTTTGAGACAAAGTGTATCTGTATAGTGGCCATTGAGAGTGAAGTGGTATAGAACAATAACCAAGTGAAAATTATTCCTCAGCCAGATACTCATGGAAGGTTGTACTGTGATCTAGGATAGCACCTCTTTTTGTTGTTTACTGAGAAGAGGTGTTGGGGTTCTCTTCTGACCCTAGATAATTTATGGGACAACTTACAGCACAGCTGATCTTCAAAAAAAAAATGGAACATATGTGTGCAAGGTAAGAGGGAACATGGCTGTAATCTTAGCACTTGGAAAGCTGCAGTCATAAGATTGCAAATACAAAGTCAGCCTGCCTAGGCTATAGAAGATCTCTAAAAGCAAATACATACATAAATGAGATAAGGTAAAATTTGTCTTGTGTTTCTGAGAGAAATGAGGACCTTTAACATACCACAAAAAATGCCATTATTCATTCATTTGTGTAAATCAGATTCCTAGCACGCAATACAGAAGCACTGAAAAATTTTGTGCAAATTGCCAAGATGGAGAAAGTAGCTTGGTATAGCTAGCAGCTTGCTGGTACTCTTCAAAACAGTATTGGAGGTTTTATGGGCCATGTTGGATTTTGGGTTTTATTAATTTTAAGGTTAATTTTGACATCAACCTTTCTATTTACATTTAAATTATCCCATGAGGAGAATCAAGATATTGGTGACTAGAATGAACACATTGTAAGTATCAGGAGACCTGACTGGACCACCCCAGAGATATAATCCCTCTAAGAGGCTGTCTAAGAGGTCTGGAGAACATAAAGAACCCTGTGCTGGACATTCAGAAGAACACAAAAGAACAGAGATGCCAGACACGGGAGCAGAGGCACTTTCCACCACAGTGGAATAGCCTGAAGATGTGATCGATTCAGGACCACAGCTTGATGGGGTGATGTTATGCATTCTAAATGTTAATTAACCTGCTCCCAGAATCTTCCTTTCTGTATGTCAGGTAATGCTGTGTTAACTTGCTTGTCTCTAATTGGTTAAATAAGTGCTGAAGCCTGAGATTGGGCAAAGACAGAGGTAGGTGGGACTAAAGTACTTGGACTTCTGAAACAGAGAGGTTGATGGGTAGAAGAAGGCTCCAGAGAGAAGAAAAAGAAGAAGCCAGGAGCAGGAAGGAGAAGACACGTGATGGGATAGATGAAAGAAGATCATTCTACCTGGCCTGAAACATTGGCATAAAGTGGAGAATAACAGCCCAAGGGGACGTATGTATATATGGGGTCATATTTGGGGAACAGAATAAAAGGCTAGCTTAGATGGGATAAAATTGCATATTCCAGGCCAAGGCTTGTTAAAATCCATTATGTCTCTGTGTGCTCATTATAATGGTGAGTTAAGGATTAATACTGTTGACCAATTAACAATAACATAAATACAGGTAAATAATTTAATTGATTAGCCTTTTTCTATACCAGCTGGCAGCTTTGACCTCCAGACAGAGGCCTTCCCTGGTTTCCTGAGTCCTCAGCTTCCACACAGGCATTCAGGCACCAAAAAGAGAGCCAAGGTAACAGTACGATTTGGGTGATTCTCCCTGAGATTTACAAGATGGCAGCATCTGGCTGAAGGGGGGGCAGGTCTGAGCTAAAGGGTGACTGAGTTTTCCTGAGTCCAAGTGCTACAGATGGGTTGTGGAATCCATACCAGAACTCCCTGTTTGCACCTTGTCCCTTGGCTGGGCACCCAGTCTACAGCATCCAGAGTTCAGTCCCTAGAGCAGTGAAGCAATTCTAGAACATTACACACTGCCCAAGTGGTGTGGGCTTGACAAACTCATAGTGCTTCTGGCTGAGAGGCACATATTGAACCTGGGATCCCATGAAAGTAGCTTGGGAGAACTAAAACCATGGACCTGACACCTGAGCTGCAGTGGAACTGGTGCTCTACCCTACAGTCTGTGGTCTGCCAACCCCCACCAACCTCATTAGGAAGACCAGCTGGATCTCAGGAATCTGAAGGTTGTAATAACACATCACACCCCAATCCCTGACCTGAGTATACAGTTGGGGCACAATAGGAAGGGGTGAAAATGGGAGGCCCACTGAGATCCATCCCTCAACACAAGACCCCACCAAGCTTGGGTAGAGCTACAGGTCACCAAGATTATACACCAAAGCTCCTTTCTTGGCACAAAGTCCAGAAGGTACTAGGAACAACAAGCTAAGGACAATCAGATAGCTAAAGGCCAGCAAAAGAACACAACTGACAAAAGTCAGGGAAATATGACTCCAACAAAATTCACCTATGCTAACACAGCAAGCCCTGACCATCCCATCACAGCTGAAACACAAGAAAATGATGACAAATCTATACTGATGAAAATGATAGAGACCTTGAAAGAAGAAAACAAATTCTTTAAAGAAATTACAATTCAACAGATGAAAGCAATGGAGAATTCCATTAAAGAAAGACCTCCAAGAAAACTCACTCAAACAATAGAGGGAAAGGGACAAAGCCATTGTAGGCAAAAACAATCAAATTGGAAAAGGAAATATATAAGATGGTTCAAGACCTGAAATTGGAAATAGAAGCAATAAAGAAAACATAGCAGTGACAATTCTGGAGGTCAAAATGCAAGGAAAGAGAACAGATACTATAGACAAGAGTATCACCAATAGGATACAAGAGATGGAAGATGGAATCGCAGGCATGGAAGATTAGATTGAAGAAATTAGTGCAACAACCAAAGAAAATGAGAAATATAAAAAAAAAAATCCCTCACCCACAACATCAAAGAGATCAAGGACTCAATGTAAATATAGAACCTAAGAATTATAGGCACAGATGAAAAAGAAGACTCCTGACTCCAAGGTCCAGGAAACATCTTCAACAAAATAATAGAAGAAGACTTCCCAAACCTAAAGAAAGAGATGTCAGTAAAATTCCAAGAGGCATACAGAACACCAAACACATAGACCAGAAAAGAAATTCCTCTCGCCACATAATAATTGAAACTCCAAATGTACAGAACAAAAAAAGAATAATAAAAGCTGTAAGAGAAAAAGTCAAGTGACATACAATGGCAGACCCATCAGAATTACACCAGAGACTTTAAAAGCCAGAAAAGACTGGGAAGATGTCCTATAAGCCCTAAGAGACCACAGGTGCCAGCCCAGACTACTATACCTAACAGAACATTCAATCACCATAAATGGAGAAAACAAGATATTCCAAGCCAAAACCAAATTTAAACAATATATATCCACAAATCCAGCTCTACAGAAGATCCTAGAAGGAAAATTCCAACCCAGAGAAGATTACTACACCCAAGAAAACACAGGTAACAAAAAATTCCACTGCAGCTAAAACAAAAGAAACACACAAAAGCACTACCACCACTTACATCAAAATAACAAGAAATAACAATCTATGGTTATTAATATCTCTCAACTTCAATGGACTCAACTCCACAATTAAAAAAAATACCACCAGCTTACAGAATGGATCTATAAACAAGACCCATCAATTTGTTATATACAAGAAATGCATCTCATCAACAAAGACAGAGTTTACCTCAGAGTAAAGGCTTGGGAAATGTTTTCCAAGCAAACTGTCCCAGGAAGCAAGCTGGAGCATCCATCATAATATCAAATAAAATAGACTTTCAACTAAATTTAATCAGACAAGATAGAGAAGGACACTACATACTCATCAAGGGAAAAAATTCATCAAGATGACATTTCAATACTGTCTATGTGCCCCAAATGTGAGGGAACCTACATTTGTAAAAGAAACACTACTAAAGATTAAACCACACATTGATTGCCACACATTAATAGTGGGAGACTTCAACACCTCAGTCACACCAATAGGCAGGTCATTGAGACAGAAACAAAACAGAGAAATAATGAGATTAACAGAAGTCATAAACCAAATGGACATAATAGATATCTACAGAACATTTCACCCAAACACAAAACAATATACCTTCTTCTCAGCGCCTCACAGAAACTTCTCCAAAGTTGACCATATAGTCGGTCACAAAGCAGGCCTCAGCTGATACAAGAAAAATGAAATCACCCCCTTGTATCTAATCAGATCACCATGGATAGTGAAGCTGGACTCCAACAACAACAGAAATAACAAAAACCCAACACAATCATGAAAACTAAAAATATCTCTGCTCGGTGACCACTAGTTCAGGGAAAAAATAAAGAAGAAAATCAAAGACTTCCTAAAATTCAATGAAAATGAAGGCACAACATATCCAAAGCTACAGAACACAATAAAGCAGTGCTAAGAGGAAAGTTCATAGCACTAAGTGCCTTCAAAAAAAAATTGGAGACAGCTCATACTAGCAATTTAACAGCACAACTGAAAGCTCTAGGAAAAAAAAAAAAAGAAACAAGCACTCCCAACTCGGGGCTGAAATCAATAACAGAAACAGAAAGAATGATACAAAGAATCGATAAAACTAAGAGTTGGTTCTTTGAGAAAACCAACAAAATAGACAAACTAACTAAAAGGCAGAGGGAAAATATCCAGTTAAACAAAATCAAAAATGAAAAGGAGGATATCAGCAGACACTGAAGAAATACAAAGAATTTTTAAGTCTTACTTCAAAAATCTATACTCCACAAAATTGGAAAACCTAAGTGAAATGGAAAATTTTCTTCATAGAGTCCACATACCAAGGTTAAATCAAGTTCAGGTAAACTAATTAAACAGTCCTATATCCCCTAAAGAAATACAAGCAATAATTAAAAGTCTCCCAACCAAAAAAGCCCAGGGTCAGATGGTTTCAGCACAGAATTCTACCAGACCTTCAAAGAAGAGCTAATACCAATACTTTTCAAACTCTCCCACAAAATAGAAACAGAAGGAACACTGCCAAACTCATTCTATAAGGCTACAGTTATCCTGATAATTAAACCACACAAATACCCAACAAAGAGAATTTCAGACCAATTTCCCTCATGAACATAGATGCAAAAATACTTCCAAATCAAATGCAGGAACACATCAAAAGTGTCATACATCATGATCAATAGCCTATAGATTGGGAAAAGGTCTTCACCAACCCATCTGACAGAGGGCTAATATCCAAAATTTATAATGAACTCAAGAAATTAAACACCAAGAAAACAAGTAATCCAATCAAAAGTGGGTACAGAGCTAAACTGAGCATTCCCAAAAGAGGAATCTCTAATGGCTGAGAGACTTGAAGAACTCAACATTCTTAGTCATCAGAGAAATGCAACTCAAGATGACTCTGAGATTCCATCTCACATCTATCAGAATGTCTGAGATCAAAAAGTTAAATGATGGCACATGCTGGTGAGGTTGTGGAGAAAGGGGAACAATCCTCCATTGTTGGTATGACTGAAAACTTGTACAACCACTGTAGAAATAAGTCTAGTGATATCTTAGAAAATGTGGAATAGTTCTACTTCAGGACCCAATCATACCACTCCTGGGCATATATCCAAAAGGTTCTTCACCAAACCACAACTACATTGGCTCAACTATGTTCATAGAAGCTTTATTTATAATAGCTAGAAACTGGAAATATCCAAGATGTTCTTCAACTGAAGAATGGATAAAAAATCTGTAATACATTTATACAATGGAATACTACTCAGTCAGCATAAACAAGGAAATCATGCAATTTGCAACCAAATGGATGGAACTAGAAAAGCTCATCCTAAATGAGCTAATCCAGACCCAGAAAGATACACATGGTATGTACCATATAGTACAAGATAACTATCCTATAACCCACACACCCAAAGGAACAGGAACCTAGCATAACTATCCTAGGAGAGAGAACTTCCACCCAACAGCAGATCAAAATAGATGCTGAGACACACAGTCAAACATTAGGTGAAGCTCTGGAGTCCCATATAAGAGACGGAGGAGGAATTGAAAGACCTGGAGGGGTCAAGATCAACACATGAAGATCAACAGAACCAACTAACCTAGGCTCCTAGAGGCTTACAGAGATTGAAACACTAACCAAAAAGAGAAGAAAAAAAGCTTAGACTTTGCCTAGACCCCCTAAACAAGTACAGAGAATAGGCAACTTGGACCTCATACAGATCCCTTAGCAAGTAGGGATTGGGCAGTCTCAGTCATGGACTCTGTTGCCTTTTAGTGAGATGCTTTACCCTAGCTGGGATGCCATGTTGGGCCCCAGAGCAAGAGGAAGCTCTTATCCCTCATGTGACTGATGAAGTTATGGGGGCTGATATGTGGGGCCATAGGATAGGTGAGAGAAGAGGTAGAGGGTAGGAGGTTGGGACTAGGGAGGAGGTAGGGGGCTGTGATTGAGATGTAACTTATATTAATAAATGCATTTTAAAAATGAACAGTGATATGGAAGTGTAAGCCAAATGAAAGAAACATCCCACAAACATACTAGAACCATTCTGGCAACTCTGTATGCTACATGTATGTTCTTCAAATGTATGTGTGCATCTGCACATGCAATTAATTGTGTATGTATGTGCATATATGTAGAAGCCAGATATTGATATCAGATATCTTCCCCAGTTACAACATAATTTTACTTTTAATTGTGTGTCTCTGTGTGTGCATGTGAGTGCAAGTGTCCTTGGAGACAAGAATCCATCATCAAATCTCCCAGAGCTAGAGTTACAGGCAATTGGGAAACTCCAACATGAGTGCTGGGATCAGAGCTCTGGTCCTCTGAAAGATCATTCACTATGTGCTTGAAACCACCGAGCATCTTCCCCAGCCCTATCTGCCTTGACTTTTCAGACAGTCTTTCATTGGACCCAGAACTCACTGATTCCACTAGCCTGGTTGGCTTATGAGTTCTAGTCCACCCACCCCACTGAGGTTACACATGCGCGCTGATGTGCTTAGTTTTTACATGGATGCTAGAGATTCAAACTTAGCTCCTCATGTTTGTGCCAGTACTTTATCTAATTAGCCACCTCTCCACTGCCTACACTGTCAAACTTTAATACAATAAGAGAAGGTATGGAGCTGGCATCTTTGACAGTACACACTTCCTAGAAGAACTTGTCAATCCTTGGTGATTCTGAGAAGGATAAGCAAGATACCAAGCAACTATGATGGTCATATATATAGCCTATATAATGGCATCAGGGAACCTACATGCCACCTGTAGGATAGCATTCTAAGGATCCTATTCATCACCCATAGGAGGACATTCTAAGGATCCTATGCACCAACCACAGGAGGACATTCTAAGGATCCTATGCATCACCCAGAGGAGGACATTCTAA
>CAJQZJ010034182.1:1509986-1531806 GCA_907164525.1 Lophiomys imhausi
AGGACATTCTAAGGATCCTATGCATCACCCAGAGGAGGACATTCTAAGGATCCTATTTATCATATATAGGACAGCATTCTAGGGATCCTCCACATCACCTGAAGATAGAATTCTAGGTACCTTTTGCTCAAATTAACTGAGGGACTTAAAGAACAATGAAGTATTCTGGTGTCTCACTATTATTAAAGAACAAGAAGTTATGCAAAGCTTTGCAGATCACTAATTATTTTTAGTGTCACTTCATAGTGTTTGAAGTTTCTAAATGAGCCATATTTCCGTTGTGGTTTCATTCTGTTGTCTCATCTCACTATCTTTGAAATTTTAGCTACACGTTGGGAATTTCCTCTGTGGAAAATGAAACTATGGCATTGGACTCTAGACTGTCAGATTAGAGCAGAGTGAGCTACTAAAAGATGGCAAAGACAGCTACACTGTGTCACAGTAAATATGAGCAATAAGTTTGTGCCCACAGGCAGAAAGTCAGTTAATAGAAAAAAAAAAACCACTACCCAAATGAATAAACATTTGAAGAATACTAATCTCAGTATTAAATCCAATGTTTCGCAGTATTTGTGATTGAATATTGAAAATGCATTTGACACAAAACTCTAAAAATGGAAATACATAGTTCCTCCTCCTCAATGAAGTCCAATTTTCTCAATACTTTTAAGGCCAAAAGTCATTACCAAATAGATGGAAAGTTCCCCAAAGTATTTTCATGCATGGGACATTTACATGTCTATGTTAATTATAGAGTTATGAAAGTCACCAATATGCTTTCCTGTTGTATAAATTTGAATGTAAAGCAGAGTAAATGCATATCATGCTGAAAATTTTGAGTGTAGTTGCTCTATCCTCCCCTGCCATTTTTATACATTTTTCCTACTCAAACACGTCTGCTCTACCCAGCAAGCCCACACCTTGTTCTACTGCCACAGAGACATTGCCAACATGGACATAACTTGTTCTTCCTGGGGTTCATATTTCAGCACCTGGATCTCCCCAGGGAGTCCTCAGTTTCTATTCCTTTCCTTATGTCTTCATTCTAGTGCCTTCTATCATTTGAATAATTCTCCACTAATTCTTCAAAATGGAATAGTGGAGCTTTTGATCTGTGACCTGCCTTGTCTTGTTGTGGTAGGCCTCACAGGAGTCACTCACTGAATACATGCAAGTTCTTGAATTAGATAGTGGAGGACATGGCTTTGATTTGTTGAAAATCTACTCTATTCATTTGCAAGGATCATTGCAACAAAGTTCCACAAACTGGATGGTATGAATAGTATATATTTATTGACTCAGAGTCCTGAACGTTAGGAGTTAAAGCAAGGTGTTCACTGGAGTTAGTTCTTTCTGAGGCTATGCAGACTGTGCTCTAGGCTCTTCCCTTGCTTCTGAAGTTTGACTGGGGAACCTCAGCATTCCATGATCCATGCAGATGCATTATTTTCATCTCTTCATTCATGTTCACATAGTTTTTTCCTCATGTACATGCCTGTAGATTACTCTTCTGATCTATATTCCTCAAGCATTTGGAGAAGAAGAATTCGCCTAAGAACCTCACTTTGGACTAATCTTCTTAATGAACACTTTGTTTCCAAATTTGGGCACGTTGTGAGTTGGGGCTTTAACACATGTACTAGGCACAATTCAACCCCAACATCCAGTAAGTCTGAATTCCAGATAATTTCCCTGAATCCTGAAATGGCTGATTTGAATTGACAGAGCCCTCACTGACTCCGATGCTAACATTCCAGATAATGAACACGATGCAGCACGTTAGCAAGCCTCAAGTTGTTTAAATTTCCCAATTTGCCTCTATCGCTTAGCTCGATTGTACCTCTAATAATTTTTCTTTCTTATTATCAGTCATTCTATATCCCCAAGATGACAAAGGCATAAATCATGACCTTTCACTTTCATTTTCCTATATTGGAAGAAATAAAGTACTAAGAAAGTTCTGGTTTTTGTTTTCCTTTCCTTTAACAATCTAACAGCACATATAAACTGGACACTCTAACACACAAAAAAATTAGGTCTTTAAGAAAGGAGAATTCTCTTCTCAAAGTCATGATATTTGCTAGAGTAAAATCAAGTCCTTTTTTTAATTTCAATTTCTTTTATCTAAGAGTTAATGAGTTCACCTGGATTTAAGGAGATTTATAATGGATTTTTAAATCCTTACTATTATTATTTTTATTATAACACTAGGTTATTAATACCAAGCTAAAAATGTCACTCAACATACAAAATGAAGTGCTAAGTATCTTTTAGCTTTTAAAAAGTACATTATATGAAGAGTCCATTATGGAAATAATCTCAGGTTATAGCCAGTTCTCAAAAGACCTGGGAAATAAGATTTTTAAATTATGGTGTTATAGGCCATTAGAACAAATAAATTTGTAAAACATACTAAAATTTCAGCCTAAGAAATGCTCCTTAGAGAACAGTGACAATTTGTACTAAAATCGTAATCATATATCTATGACTGTCACATAAAGTTAAAATTACTAATAGTCAATGATGATAATACAATATTCTGCAGGATTTGCACACAATCCTGACCTGCCAACCTGGAATGAATATTAGACCATGAAAGGAAAGTCTGCCTAGTGTGCATTGACTGATGTTTCTAAGGAATGGCAAATAAACAGAATCATCCCCTCAGGTTGTCCTCACAGAGACAGGAGAGGGTAAGACAGATGCTCTTCCAGCCACAAAACAACAGGCTTCAGGTATCAACTGTGGACAGAGAAATATGAGGCAAAAGAGAAGGAAAGGAGTCAGGAATCCTTTATCGGATAAGGGAGAGTGTTGAAGCAAGAGGAGATACTTTCCCAGCTGCTTCCTGGGAGGTCTGGGAGGCATAAGTGCTATAAAAATGGTTCCAGATAGTCTGTTGGAGTGAACGTGAATGGAGAAGCAAATAGGAGGGCTTGAATTCTTGGAAGACTCAGGACACCTCTGCCTAGGTAATTTGTGAATGGAATAGGGGTGGTTTAGTTTCTGACTTTATCGTTGTCTCATATCCTTATGAGAATGAGGAGAATTCATCCCACTTCCACTAGATAAAAATTCATTGTCCCCAGCAGAGTAGGCTTATGAGGCTATATGTGAATGAATGTTACAACAAAATTATAGAGTACTGCAAATAATAATAATGATGATGATGGTGATGATTATACTAAATGTCTTGAATCCAAAACTGTGTTCCATGAAATACTATGAAGGCAGATCTCTATGTGTATTTATATTTAAAATGTCTTGCTTTTCAATTTTAATTGAATAATAAATACAACCACATACTATAAAACTGGTCAAAAGCCTATGGCTAAGAAGGTCATGGCCCAAAGGGGAACATGTTGCCTTTGTTTCCTTAGGCGGACATGTTGTCAAACTGCCATGTAATTATTATGTTCATACCCATAGACTATGCCAATCTCCATCTAGAATAAAGAAGATTCTTCCTGCAGAGAGCAATGATTAATATTGAGACTTATATCTAGTCAGGGTGCTGAGAAACATATCTTATACCTCAAATGCACACCCTCAAGACCCATTGCTGAAGAGAAAATTTAAGAGTTGGAGATTCAAGAAGAGTGCCATAAAATGTTGAAATCGAGGTATGACATTGCTGTTGCAGTCATGAACACAGAACAACTATACATACCTACAATAGATTAGGTCCTTCAGTGTTCCACCCATTCACAAGGGGCTATTGTCTGTTAATGGTTGTGTACTAAGGAAGGTTCATTCTCTTTAATGCTACAGCCACTGTGAAAATGGGGTACCCGAAGGCAAAAGAAACCACAATATATTGGACATATGCATAAATTTATCAAAAATAAAAAAAACTTTTAAAAATGCAATAACACAATTTAGAATTCCAAAGACATAATGAAACTAGGCATTTACTCCTTGGGAAATATTTTCAGATTAATTAATCATACAAAGTGGTCAAGGTTCCAACTTCAGACTCATACTTTGTTTCTCTTTTTCATAGCCAGTATCAACATTCCACAGATTAATCACCAGCTACCACTAAAAATACTCTGCAGACCATAACTCAAACAAACACAATTAATTCACAAGCCCTGAAGGTTGGAAGACACTGAGGAGCATGTAGGTGATTTTACACAAGACATATGTAGTTGGCCTGGGACTCAATTTTCCTAGAATTTTCTCAACATGTGTCAAAATTCAAATCAAAGTTGTCATGTGATGAACATATAAATTCAACCTTTGACAAATGAACACTGACACTGATACAATCAGACATAAATACTGCTTTATTAGCCACTGAATGATTAATTTTAGATGACTGTTTTGACTTCTCAAATACAGCTAAGAATATTCTAATGCTTATATGATCAAGAGAAAAAAGCACAAGATAATTACTCAGACAGTGCCTATTAAAATGGGATTTATATTTTAATTGTTTTCTTAATACAGTGCCATATCATAAGGGAAAATGGTAGATTACGCCAACTTCAATTGACTTATAAGCCTTTATTATTTATGTCTAATATAACATAGTACTTCATACATTATACACTGAGTTTTTCTTACCTTTCCTTTGTCCATAAGGAACCCACAGCAAGAAAAAAAGAGAGAACTCATTATTCCTAATGATGATTTGGAGAAGTCTTTTAATCTAAAAACAAGGGAGCAGATGTGTGTGTGTGCTCTCCAAAAAGGCAAAATACAAATGAACACATTTTATTTTACTTTATTTATTTTTGGTTTTTGGAGACAGGGTTTCTCCATGTATCTTTGGCTGTTCTGGACTCACTTTGTAGACCAGGCTAGCCTTGAACTCACAGAGATCCACCTGCCTCTGCCTCCCGAGTGCTGGGATTAAAGGCGTGTGCCACCAGAACACATTTTATTACATTAAAAATACTCAATCCTGGGGAGGACAGAGAGAGAGATTATTGGGAGAAACAACAGGAATGGAGGGAGGGACATCTCCCCAAGAATCTACGGTGACCCTAGCTAAGACTTCTGTCAGTGGGGGATATGGAACCTAAAATGGCCATCTCCTCTAACCAGGCAAGACTTTAAATACAGTGATTGAGACACCAACCCAATCGCAAAACATTCAACCTACAATTTGTCTGCCTACAAGATGTGTAGAGGTAAAAGATGGAGCAGAATTTGAGGGAAAGGCCAACTAATGGCTGGCTCAACTTGAGGCCCATGCCATGAGAAATAGAGTCCACCCCTGACACTATTAATGATATTCTGTTGTATTTGCAGACCAGAGCCTAGCATAGCTGTCATCAGAGAGGTTTCATTCAACAACGAATGAAAACAGATGCAGAGACTCACAGTCAAACATTAGGCAAAGCTTGGGGAATCCTGTGGAGTGGGGGTGGAAGGACTGGAGGACCCTAAAAGGTTAAGGTCACCACAAGAAAACCTACAGAATCAACTAAGCCTGGCCCATAGGGGTCCACAGGGACTGAACTGTCAACCAGGGAGCATGCATGGGACAGATCTAGGCCCTCAGCACATATGTAACAGTTGTTCAGCATCTTAATCTGGGACTCCTAACAGCATGAACAGGGGCTATCTATGACTCTTGTGCCTGTCTTTGGGATGCTTTCCTCCTACTGGACTGCCTCTATCTTTCCTCAATAGAAGACAATGTGCCTAGTCTTACCACAACTTGATATGACAAGGCTGATTGATATCCATGGGAGCCATCCCTTTCTCTTTAGAGAAAGGGAGGAAGAGTGGATGGGGTAGAAAGGGGATGTGGGGAGCGTGGACTAGGAGGAGAAGAGGGAGGGGAAACTGTGGTCAGGATGTAAAGTAAATAAATTAATTAATTAAAAAATAATCAATTGTATGCACTTAATTAGTTTTTAGTAAATTTAATTTCATTTATTTCTTCTTTAAATTTTTTGGCAAAACTAGTGAGAAATTTTGCAGAGGAAAATCAATATTATTTTTAAAACCTCCTCAAGGAAAGGCCTAAGAAGTACAAACAGTGGTGGTGTGGTGGCACACCGTTTCAACATTCAGGAGGCCAGGATAAGAGGGTGGAGAGCACAAAGCCAACCTGGACTGTGTATCCATCTGTCTGTTCCCAGAAACATTGTCTTGGTTTTTGTAGATTTATGTTCCAGGTACTTTGACACTAGTCATAAATGAGTTGAAACTTGGACGTTCAGAATAACATTAAATGGGTTTCTTCACATCCAAGCTACAGGAATATAACTAACTCTACATTACATCTCCTAGTCCGTAGTTTCACCTTCTTCATTTCAAAAACTATTAAATGAAAAAATCACAAGTTAAACAATTCATAACTTTTTGATTGCCTATGATGAGTACCTTGATCGAATCTCACTACTGTTCCATCCTGTACAACATATCCACTCTGTATGTGCTACCCACCCAAAAGTCACCCAGTACCCATCTCACTTATGGTGTTGAATCTGATACAGTAGTATTTGCTGTCAAGTAAGTCTTACATAATAGCTTATTATTATATCCCAGTACTTACATCACCCATTTGACTTCATTGCATCACCCAGGATGAATTATCTTTTATCAGGGGATGTAAGGGCTGTAAACAGAAGTAGGAGAGAACCTTTCAGATTTCCCACAGCAGCCAGCAGCTGGAGCTCTGCACAGGAAATACCATCCTCACTATGTTAATAGGGGAGCTGCTCTCTGTCAAAGCAGAATGAGGGTGTCTAGTCTCTCTTCTTCCTGTCTCTCCTTTCCCTTCCTTCTATCTGCCCTTCCTTGTTTACTCATTTACTCAGGACCACACATGTTTCCACTTCATACACACTCAGAATCCCTGGTCTGTTTTCTCACAGGTAGTACTTTAGATAAATTTCCTCCATTCTGCCTCTTTGAGAGCCCAGACTGACATAGGTAGGCTCCACCAGACTGAGGGAATGAAGCAAAAATAAAGACAGCTTGATAACAGGAATCAACCACACATAATAAAGGTTGTAGGATGTTCTCTTGATGATAATGATGATAAAAGGAAAATCCCAGTAAAAGATCCTGCAGAACAAAAACATGGAAAATGAACAACTCTCTCCTCAGTGACCTCTGGGTCAGGGAAGAAATAAAAAATAAATTAAAGTCTTCTAAGAACTCAATAAAAATGAAGGTACAACATACCCAAACTTATGGGACACATTGAAAGTAGTGGTAAGAGGAAAGTTTATGGCACTAAGTGCCTTCAAAAAGAAACTGGAGAGTTCCCATACTAGCCACCTAAAAGCACACCTGAAAGAGCTAGAACAAAAAGAAGCAGACACTCCCAAGAGCAGCAGACCAGAGGAAATTATCAAACTCAGGGCTGAAATCAACAACTTAGAAACAAAAAGAACAATACAAAGAATCGACAAAACCAAGAGTTGGTTCTTTGAGAAAATCAACAAAATAGACAAGACCTTAGCTAAACTAACTAAAAGACAGAGGGATAATACCCAAATCAACAAAATCAGAAATGAAAAGGGGGAAATAACAACAGACATTAAGGAAATCCAAAGAATTGTTAGGTCCTACTTCAAAAACTGTACTCCACAAAATTGGAAAATCTAAATGAAATGGATGATTTTCTTGATAGATTCCACCTACCAAGGTTAAGTCAAGAACAGGACAACAAATTAAACAGTCCTATAACCCTTAAAGAAATAGAAGAAGTCATTAGAAGTCTTCCAACAAAAAAAAAGCCCAGGCCCAGATGGTTTCAGCACAGAATTCTACCAGACATTCAAAGAAGAGCTAACACCAATATTCTTCAAACTCTTCCACAACATAGAAACAGAAGGAATACTGCCAAGCACATTCTATGAGGCCACAGTCACCCTAATACCTAAACCTCACAAAGACCCAAAGGAGAAAGAAAATTTCAGACCAATTTCCCTTATGAACATGGATGCAAAGATACTGAATAAAATACTTGCAAACCGGATCCAAGATCACAGCAAAAGTATCATACACCATGATCAAGTAGGCTTCATCCCAGGGATGCAGAGGTGGTTCAACATTAGAAAATCCATCAATGGAATCCACCACATAAACAAGCTGAAAGAAAAGAACCACATGATCATCTCATTGAACGCTGAAAAAGCTTTTGACAAAATACAGCACCCCTTCATGTTGAAAATCTTAGAGAGATCAGGCATACAAGGAGCATACTTAAAAATAATAAGGGCAATTTACAACAAGCCAATAGCCAACATCAAACTAAATGGAGAGAAACTTAAAGCATTTCCTCTAAAATCAGGGACAAGGCAAGGCTGCCCACTCTCTCCATCTCTCTTCAATATAATACTTGAAGTTTTAGCTAGAACAATAAGACAACTAAAGGAGATCAAGGGGATACAAATTGGAAAGGAAGAAGTCAAAGTATCCCTATTTGCAGATGATATGACAGTATACATAAGTGACCCCAAAAATTCCACCAGAGAACTCCTACAGCTGATAAACTCCTTCAGCTAGGTGGCTGGATACAAAATCAATTCAAAAAAATCAGTGGCCCTTCTTTACACAAAAGATAAATGGGCTGAGAAAGAAATAAGGGAATAAACACCCTTCACAATAGCCATAAATAATATAAAATACCTGGGGGTAACTCTAACCAAGCAAGTGAAAGACCTGTATGATAAGAACTTCAAGTCCCTGAGAAAGAAATTGAAGAAGATGTAAGAAGATGGAAAGATCTCTCTTGCTCATGAATAGGTAGGATCACCATAATAAATATGGCCATCTTACCAAAAGCAATATACAGATACAATGCAATTCCTATCCAAATACCAACTCAATTTTTTACAGATCTGGAAAAAAATAATTCCAAACTTCATATGGAATAACAAAAGACCCAGAAGAGCTAAATCAATCATGTACAATAGCAGAACATCTGGAGGTATCACCATCCCGGATTTCAAGCAGTACTACAGGGCAATAGTAATAAAATCAGCATGGTACTGGTATAGAAACAGACCAATTGACCAATGGAATCGAATCTAAGACCCAGAAATAAACCCACACACCTACGGTCACTTAATTTTTGGCAAAGAAACCAAAAACATACAATGGAAAAAGGATAACATCTTCAATAAATAGTGCTGGTCTAACTGGATGTCAACATGTAGAAGAATGCAAATAGATCCATACTTATCACCCTGTACAAAACTTAAGTCTAAGTGGATCAAAGACCTCAACATAAATCTGGACACACTAACATTAATAGAAGAGAAAGTGGGGAAAAGCCTTGAACTTATTGGCACTGGTACCAACTTCCTGAATAGAACACCAAAAGCTCAGGCACTAAAACAAACAATCAATAAATGGTACCTTATAAAATTGAAAAGCTTTTGCAAGGCAAAGGGCACTCTCCTTAGAACAAAATGCCAGCCTACAGACTGGGAAAGGATTTTCACCAACCCAACATCTGACAGAGGGCTCATACACAAAATATATAAAGAACTGAAGAAATTAAACACCAAAAAATCAAATAACCCCATCAATAAATGGGCTACAGAGCTAAACCGAGAATTCACAGAAGAGGAATCTCTAAAGGCCGAGAGGCATTTGAGGAAATGTTCAACATCTTTGGTCATCAGGGAAATGCAACTTAAAACAACTCTGAGATTCCATCTCACACCTGTCAGAATGGCTAAGATCAAAAATTCAAATGATAGCACATGCTGGCAAGGATGTGGAGAAAGGGACACACTCCTCCATTGCTGGTGAGACTGCAAACTTGTGCAACCACTTTGGAAATCAATCTGGAGATATCTTAGAAAACTGGGAATAATTCTACCTCAAGACCCAGCCATACCCCTCTTGGGCATATATCCAAAAGATTCTAAATGAAGCCATAAGGACATTGCCTCAACAATGTTCATAGCAACATTATTTGTAATAGTCAGAAACTAGAAGAAACCCAGATGTCCTTCAACTGAAGAATGGATAAAAAAAAAAACTGTGGTACATTTACACAATGGAATACTACACAGCTATCAGAAATGAGGAAATCAGGCAATTCGAAACCAAATGGATGGAGCTAGAAAAGCTCATCCTAAGTGAGCTGACACAGTCCCAGAAAGATAAACATGGTATGTATTCCCTTATAAATTAACCATACATTACAGGATAACTGTAGGGGTTAGATAAATTAGATTTAGAAAATATATAGGGGTTTCTGATACTGTCCCTTAATTCGGGGCATGAAGAGCATTATCAGCATGTGGACTAAAAACAGGAAACAAACAGGAGACTTAATAGACTGAAAAACAAGGTTGAAGTCAGGAAAAACAGGAAAGGCTCAATAGACTGAAAAACAAGGTTGAAGTCAGGAAAACAGGAAAGACTTAATGGACTTGAAGAAGCAAAGTATCTGGCCTGACATTGTTTTCAGCTGCTAAGTGGGCACAGCCCAAATTAAGCTGAAACAGAGTTCCTCCTATTTAAGGACAGTGCATGGAGCCCAGAAAGAGAAGAGGTGCCTGATGCTAGAGAGCTCCAAGAGTCCTGCTGAAAAAAGGGCTGGCCATTGATGGCCAGCTATCTCCCTGAAGCAGAAAGAAGCCGATGAGCAAAGAAAGCCTGAGCAAGACACCAAAAGGCCAAGGACTGGACCCTGTGGCTCAGCTTTTGCCTGGAGGGGTTTGATCTGTCCAATCAGTGGCCTAGGGGAAACTGTGCCTGGCTTTAAGGATTGAGGCAGAGCAGCTGAGTTCCTGATTCAAAAGAAGTAAGTTGGCCTGCAGACGGCTGGGGTCTCCCACAGAGAAGAAAGCATGAAGCCTTATTTAAGGTGAGACTGCAATAACCAACTTACCCTGACGAACCTGCATCTGAGAGATCCAGAAAAAGGACTGTTAAGTGCGTTAAAGAATCTACAACAAAGACTGTGTTCCTGACGACTGAGGACCTGCCCCAGAGACTGTATCATTCTAAAAGGTTAGAAAAATAATTATCAATAGGTTTAGTGGATAGGTTAAAGGGGTTGTAGGAATTTATAGGATTAATAGTTAAGAAATTGTTGGTGTTTGTTATAAGTGAATTTAGTAATAAATAAATAAGTGATAATAATTTAAAAGTTCGGTACCAGATAACTATCCTACCAAATAGATAGGAACCTAGCATATCTATCCTAGGAAAAATTTTACCCACCAGTGAGTCATGGAATCTGCTGCAGGTTAGTGGAACACCATACTCTAGATGGTGTGCCTTATCAAGCTCCAGTACAAGTGGAAGCTCTTGGCCCTCACATCACTCAAGATCTGAGGGAGTATGATATGTGAGGGTCCACCTCATCTGAGGAGAAGGAGAGTGCCTAGTAGAGGAACAAGGAGGGAGGGTGGGAGGGAGGGAGGTAAGCAGGGAAGGAAGGAGGGAGGGAAGGAGAGAGGAAGGGACGGACCAGGAGGGGAGGAGGGAGGAAACTATGTTCTAGAAGTAAATAATACTTTTTAAAGAAAAGTGTTAAAAAGCTAAAAAAATTTAATAAAAATACAATATAAAATTTTCAAACTATAATTTACCAAAGGTATACTTGCGTTACTGGCATGAAAGGAAAATGGCCTTAATTTCAGATTAGAATATTAGACTGCAGGTGGCCACATAGATTACACAAACTTGACAGCAGCTTAAAAGGTTTTTTTTGTTGTTGTTTTTGGTTTGTTTTTTTTTTTTTTTTTTGTAGATGTATAGGATATTTTCATGGTTTGGCATTAAAAAGCAGAAAACAGGTTTAAAATACTATAAATAAATTAAAGGTTACTGATACTCAACCTGGTTTTATAAACCTCCAAGAGTTAAAAAAATACTTGGAGCTAAGGTAAAATACATGAAATGCATGGTGTTAGCCAATGCCTTTACCTCCAGCAAAGACAGGAGGATCACTATAGAGTTAGTTATCTTATAAATTCTAGAGTTACAAGGAACAGGGTGGTGATGGTGCACTCCCTTAATTCCATCATTCGAGAAGAATACACCCTTAATCCCAACACACTAGAGACAGAAACCAGCAGCTCTCAGAGCTCAAGGTCAGACTGACACAAAACAAGCTCTAAATAGAGAAAAACTTCAATCGGGGGTGGTGGACACATCTTTAATCCCATCAGTTGGGAACCACATGCCTTTGATCCCAATACTTAGAATGTGGAGACAGACACATAGGATTTGGAAGGATTTAAGTTTAAAGGCTACTTACAAAAGGCATGCTGAAATTCAAACAAATGGTCCTTTGAGATCTGAAAATATATGCACTAAGGGTTTGTTTAGCTCCAAAATATCAAAATAATTTCTTCTTTAATCTGAATTGAAAGATAATACTTTATATATTGTCAAAAATCCAAATTTGCTGCAGGAAAAATATTACCTGACCCCCCGCCCCCCCCAAAAAAAGGTAGTGTCCCAGAGTTAGGATTAGGGCAGGGCTCTGTTCTTATCTTTCCAGGAGATTTAAAGCATCCATCCAAGGAATCCAGGCACAACTAGACAATGGAAACCTCAGAAGAAAACAGATCAGACACCAAAGAAGACAAGTAGCCCAGACGATCCAACCTTGCAGACTTCCTCAATAGCTGTTTTCTCAAAAGTCTACAACCACAACAACTCAAAATTGATAAGAGTGTTCAGCTCCACAGACTGCTCCAGCCAGAGCTTCAGTAAAGCCCTGAAGTTCAGCTTCTGTCTACGAACTTCTTAGGACATTTAAATAGCTGAGCACAAAAGGACTAAACATCAAATGATTCAATTAACATTTTAAACCATTTTTTCCATTCTTATTTGGGCCCTAAACAGGTTTACTATGTCCCAAATCAGCAGAAGTCATTTTAAGAGAGCGATGTCCCATCCCCAGAAGGTGGGGAGGGTGTTTTCCCCCCTTTGGTCATTTGATGGATAATAGAAAATCTTGTTATTTAGGGCAAGAGATTACAAGTTGTTAAATGGTCTTGTTAAATGAGTTTTGGAGGTTAGATCCAGGGACTTCTCTTTTTTTCTTTTCTGTATCCTTTCTCTCCTATGTAGGAGTGAACAGACTTGAGAAAAAATGGGACATAGATATAATATAGGAAAGATCAAGAAAAAAGGGCAGATTATTGAATATGCCCTTATATCTTTGTATATTGATATTTGGCTAAATTGGTATTGAGCTTTGTATATTAATGCAAAATTAAGATTGTACTTGGCTACATCTGTATTGATCTTTGTATATTGATACAAAATTAAGATTATATTTGGCCACAATGGTATTGACCCTTGTATATTGATGCTAAATTAAGATTGTATCGGGCTACATAGGTATTGATCTTTGTATATTGATACAAAATTAAGATTATATTTGGCCACATTGGTATTGATCTTTGTATATTGATACAAAATTAAGAGTAACGTTCTTAAAGGTATTGTACCTAGTAATGCTTAAAAATGAAATGTGGAGTTTTGGCCTTTTGCTATCAACCGTCATAAACTATTTAAGATAATTAAGAAATGCAAACTAATAGTCATGCAAGCTTGTCATTTTGTTAGGTACTATGACAGTCTATCACAGTTATTTTCTAAGCTAGTCAGAAATCAAGTTGCTAAGAGACAAGCAGCATTTGCTTATCTAAATATAAGAGATAGATAGGGCATCTTCAAAATCCTGAAGAGATCTGCAGAACATTGCATTCAAAGATGTTTTCTTAACTTATGATTTTTTGATATCGAGACCTGTCAGCTCCTGACACCACCCCCTATTCTACTCCAAGTAGAAGATGAGCATCGAAGAATCTCCAGTGGGAGATGGTTGAATTAGTGGCAAGCCTATCTCTTGGCAAGAAAAACCCTTTGCTTCAACTGTAGACAGACTTCTGTCCAAATAGGACAAAACTTGGAAGCAGGTAAGTTGATAACCTAGCTCTGCCAAAACAGGGTAGGCAAGTCCTTCATAATTCCTGCTCTACAATCAATGTCTGTCAGAGAAATGGGGCCAAACAGCTGAAGATTGATGCTGTAATGAATGGAGAGAAAATGGGAACTGTCCAGGCAGCCTCTGGTATGTCATTTCTTAGTTCTGGAAGCTTCAGGCCCTGCACTTCCTATATAATCAGATATATTTATCCCTCTCAGGTCTCTGAGGTGGTTGAAGAATAGAGAGCTAGAGTCTCATAGTTAAATTTTGAGTTGTTTAGGAATCAAGAGGGTGTTCTGGATCTAAGAAGATGTTTTTTAAAATTGTGATGCAAGTTAGTATGAAAGCTGAGTTGGATATAGAACTTTAAACTCACAGAGATGGTTAGAGAGTAGAATGTTAAAGTCAGGTGCCAAATACGTATGGACTGGACATTGGGAATGTATGCTAAGCCCTATAACTCTCATAATTGTGGCCTATTTATTTCTGTTGTTTTGTATTGAATTTATTTTTATAAGAGAAAGAGCCAATAGTTGGACTGAAAGGGGGAGCTGTTGGTGGGAAAAGATATACCTTACACTTAAAAAAAAAAAAGGGAAAAGGATGGGGGATTGAGAGGGGAAGAGGGTGGGAGGGTGGGACAGGAGGGGGAGTAGAGAGGGGATTGTGATTGAGATGTAACTTGAAAAAATAAAAAATAAATTATAAAAAAAAAAGCTCCTGCAGAAGTGTCAGAAAACAACAGATACAAAATAGAGGCAATAACAGAGACTTGTCCAGGGGAGATGTCCTTGGGAAGCTGAGTGATACTAGTGACTTTAATATGATTGAACACATCAAAGGAAAACTGACCAACCAAAGGAAAACTCAGAGTCACTGTTGACAGACACTGAACAGTTAAGTGATATAGAAACAAGCATTATCAGTTGCCTAGGAAATAATGATCATATGGTGGACATCGTTACAGAAACATGAAGGAAATAGATAATACCGCCTCATGTCCCATGTAGGAAATCAGTAGATGATTGTTAGAACTGGAAACTTGAAAACCACATAGGAATAGCAGGGTGGCTTTACAGCTGTAAATACCAACAGGATGCTTAAGAGGTTTCAAATTACTTGCCTCTGGATAGAGAAGTCTTACAAACAGGCTAGGCATGGCTGCTTTTCTTAAAACTCAGTGTGAGTTCATTGTACATGGCACTGGTACCAGGTGTGTTTGTGTAAAAAGCTAGGTAGAGCAATTTCTTTCTTAAAACTTTGTGTATGTAGGAATTTTATTAAATATAAAAGAACTGAAAACATTTCCCCAATATACAATATTGTTCCATATTACAATCCCTGCCTTCAAATCTGTGCTTCCTCCTTAAGTAGAATCACAGGCACTGATCTGGATTTCAGAAACCTCTTCGACAAAGGGATCAATGTGATGACTACTTCCTGGAATCACTGTAAGGAGTGTGGAAACACACTGCAGCACATGATAATGTGTGCCAGAAAGAGCAGCTATCAGTCTGTACATAGCCCTGGCTCTTCTTCTTGCAGGCTCCTGCTTAGGAAGCACACAAAGGCGGGGACAGGGAGGCACAGTGAGTGAGAACACAGCATCTGGAACTTGACTATCTGTGTGCTAAAAGTCCCTGCACACTATTTTTCTCATCTACGACCTTGGACATGGACCTAAAATTCTCTGAAGTTATTTATAGTTACCATAAATTATTAAAAATAATTGAACCAATTCCCTCTATGGATGATGGAGGGAAAAAATAACTAAGCACACACAAACATGCAAGACAGCATAGCCTATGCCTACCAGTCAGTAAATATCGTCTATATGCCTCTTTCATTCTTTTTTCACATCTTTCAGTCACAGGAAGTACTTTCTGTTAATATATTCCCTTGGGTCTTCTGCAAATCTAGGTTAAGCGAGACTTGTAACAATGGTAAAAATTAACTCTTTTCAGTCTAAGAGTGATTTTTTTTTCCTTAGAGAATGAAAACATTGGAATCCCCTGCCAGCCCTCTTGTGAGTGTTGTCTAGGGAACCAAGGGTCAAATTCCACCCCATCACTGACCAGCAGTGTAATGTTGGACAAATCAAGAAGTGTGTTCATTTCTGTCATTCTGTTCCCAAATCTGTAAGATCAGGCTGACATAAAACTGAGCTCATAAAGCTATGCAGCATTACTCCTGGTTTTGTATGTGCAGTTTTTATTGTTGTGCCTGGAACACAATAGATGTTGTGTGAATGTTAAATGTCAATTGCGTTACTAGAATTATCATTACTGTAATGTTTCCCTCCATTCAAGACCTTGAACAGAGATACATCCATCTGAGAAATTATCTAAAAGCCCTATTAGTTCCTGATCCTATTTTCATTTATGGGTTTCTGTACGTGTTCTTGTGGTCAGGTGTGCAAGCCCATGTTCTCACAGGCTTCCAGAGAAGTGAGGTCAATATTAGGCATCTTCCTCAGTCATTCTGCACCTCTAAGTTTACTTTATGCTATGTATGGTGGAATGCAAATGACTGAAGGTACCGCTGGATACCAGAAACTTCAGTCCCCCTCTGGAGCTGGGTGCCAAATTTGGATCTTGTGGAAGAGCAGTATGTATACTTAAATGCTGAGCCCTATCTCCAGCCTTTCCATTTTATTTTTTAAGATGTGGTCTCTCCCTGAACATGGAGCTTATTGATTGGAAGGAATGACTAGCCAGGGAGTTCCAGGGCTCTTTCAGTCTCTACTTCCCTAGTGATGGAGTGACAAATGTGTGCTTCTGCACCCACATGTTTTACGTGGATGTTCATATCCTCGTGCTCCCTTGGGATGCACTTCACCCATTGACCTATCTTCTGAGGTCTCCTGATTTCTTAAATGCTTATACATTTGACGCATTTCAAAGAATTCAGCCTTTTGCTATTTATTTATAGCTTTTGGTAATAATGGTTTTGATTTTTCCCATCTTAATAAATGTTTTGATTTGTGTTAGCTGAGATCTGCATTTAAAACATAACTCTAGCCGGGCGGTGGTGGCGCACGCCTTTAATCCCAGCACTTGGGAGGCAGAGGCAGGCGGATCTTTGTGAGTTCGAGGCCAGCCTGGTCTACAAAGCGAGTCCAGGACAGCCAGAGATATTCAGAAAAACCCTGTCTCAAAAAACCAAAAAAAAAAAAAAAAAAAAAAACATAACTCTAAGGTGTGTGTGTGTGTGTGCACACATGTATGTATTCTCTATTGTTTTCCTTTGTTAACAAACCATGTTCATAATTTGTGTTCTACAAATGAAAAAGCAAAAATAAAAATTAAGTATTTTTTAAGATATTCTAAAAATTATTATGCATATGTGTATGAGAACAAATGAGTTTGTGCATGTGACCACAGCACCCACAGAGGTGAGAAGAGGGATTTGTATTCCCTGAGGCTGGAGTTACAGGTGGTTGGGGGCCTACCTTTATGCTTGGAGCAGAATACTCTGCTAGAACCGTAAGTGCACTTATGTTCTGAGCCATCTCTTCAGTACACACTAGCATTTTTGACTGTTTCCTCCATGTAGTGAAGCTGACAATCTTTCAATTCATTTTGCAACCAACCCTGCAAAGTTGATGTATGGTATTTCCAAAATGAATGGCTTAAACAAGCAATGCCCAATAATTTGGCATATATCTCTGGGTTTTCTATTTTGACCTTTTATTATTTCTCGTGTGTGTGTGTGTGTGTGTGTGTGTGTGTGTGTGTGTGTGTATTCTTGTATTCTTGTGGGGGTTTGCATGCATGTGTGCCTCCAGATGCAATACTGAAATGTTTCTCTACATTCAAAACCATGAACAGGAGATGTTTGTATTTGAGAAACTATTTTCAAAAACTTACATCCATTTCTAATTCTTTTTCTGTGTGTGTGTGTGTGTGTGTGTGTCTGTGTGTGTGTGTGTATGTTAATATATGAGTTGTGTTCATGCAGGTGAATGCACTGCCAATTATGTTAAATGCAAGATAATTTCAGAAGAATTAAGTTTCATGGCTAAGGTTTCCTAGGTAATTACCAAAATAAACAATCCAGACAAAATTTTTGTAATGTTACTTTTTTTGTCATTTTTAAAATGATGATTTCAATGGTTGAATTAGTGGCAAGCCTTTCTCTTGGCATGAAAAAACCCCTTGCACCAACTGCAGACAGACTGCTGTCCAAAAAGGACAAAACTTGGTAGCGGGGAAATCGACAGCCTAACTCTGCCAAGACAGGGTAGGAAAAACCCCTTGCTTCAACTGTAGACAGACTGCTGTCCAAAAAGGACAAAACTTGGAAGCAGGTAAGTCGACAGCCTAGCTCTGCCAAGACAGGGTAGGAGAGTCCTTCATAACCCCTGCTCTACAATCAATGTCTGTCAGAGAAATGTGGCCAAATGACTGAAGATTGATGCTGTAATGTATGGAGAGAAAATGGGAGCTGTCCAGGCAGCCACTGGTATGTCATTTCTTAGATTGGGAAGCTGCAGCCTTGCACTTCCTATATAATCAGATATATTTGTCCCTCTCAGGTCTCTGAGGTGGTTGAAGAATAGATAGCTAGAGTCTCATAGTTAAATTTTGAGTTGTTTGGGAATCAAGAGGGTGTTCTAAGAAGATGCTTTTTAAATTGGGATGAAAGTTGAGTTGGATATAGAACTTTAAACTCATGGAGATAGATCGACAGTAGAATGTTGAAGTCAGGTGCCAAATACATATAGACTGGACATTGGGATTGTATGCCAAGCCATATAACTCTCATAATTTTGGCCTAATTACCTCTGTTGTTTTGTATTGTATTTATTATTATAAGAGTAAGAGCCATTTGTTGGACTGAAAGGGGGAGCTGTTGGGGGGAAAAGATATATCTTAAACTTAAAAAAAAAGGAAGGGGAGGGGTGGGTTGAGGCGGAAGAGGGTGGGAGGGTGGGACTGGAGGCGGGGTAGGGAGGGGATTTCAATTGAGATGTAACTTGAAGAAATAAAAAATAAAGTAAAAAAAAATAAATAAATAAAAATAAAATGATGATTTCAAATTTATTTTGCTGAAGAAGAAAGGAGTGGACAAAATCATCCAGGTCAAAGAACATTTATTTTTATCTCTCTTATTTCTTTCTGTGTGTCTGTCTCTGTCTCTTATCTCTCTATCTATCTATGTATCTATCTAACTATCTATCTATCATCTATTTATCTCTCCTTTCTCTTTGAGATAGGGTTTCTTTCTTATAGCCCACACTGGCCTCAAACTCACTATGCAACCCAAACTGGCTTTGAACTCTTGATCCTTCTGCCTCCATTTCCCAAGTGCTAGGATTATAGGAGTGAGCCACTAGAACAAGGTTTCTTTGTGTAGCCCTGGCTGTCTTTGTAGACCTGGCTGTCTTTGTAGACCAGGCTGGCCTCAAACTCACAAAGATCTGCCTGCCTCTGCCTCCCAAGTGCTGGGATTAAAGGTGTGCGCCACCACACCTGGCAATTACCAACAGTTGTGAACTTTCATGTGGGTGCTGGGATTTGAACCCGGGTCCTTTGGAAGAACAGCCAGTGCTCTTAACCACTGAGCCATCTCTCCAGTCCCAGCACATGATTTTATAGTTTAGTAGAAACAGTAATTCATGATTCAGTTGCCTCCAGGAAGAAGCTTAATTTAAACACCCAGGACTATTTTTTGGCTAGAAATACAAATTTAAAATCCTTTAAATTATTCTACAATGGACGTAGTCTTTCTAGGAGCACAACTCTCAAGTATTGATCTCTAACATTATCAGTCCACATAACCTATTTTTGCTGATCATATTCAAATTATTACCTTTTTATAGACAAAATCTCATGCATCCCAGGTTGCCCTCAAACTCTGCAGCAAAAAGTACCTTGAATTCAGACTCCCCTTCCTCACCTCCCAAGTGTCCAAGTGTTAGAATTACAGGCAAAGATAGGTTGGCTCCATATTGGGACTTGAACCCAGGACTTTGTGTTTCTTAGGTAAGCACTCTTCCAACTGAGCTATATCCAAAGTCTCTTAATGAGTACTTTTTTGAGTTAAGAATCCCAGCACAAATTAAATCTCAAGGCCATGAGAAAAGAATGTTGTTCCTCTCTCTAAATTTATTACATGCTGAGAAAGGGAGATCCATCAAAAGACAGTGAAATTCTCTGGTTCAATAGCTTTATTTTTCCATTTTTAATATGAAGAGATTAAACTATTAGAAATAAAGAGGTCAGGATGAGGAAGGCTGGTCAAGTATCAGAGAGTTTGATGGGATTTGCATTCTAAGTTAATAAACACCTTCCTTTTGAGGAAAATTAAAGGGATCCTTCTGTAGAATCTGAAGGTCAGTACTCCATTTTATCATGATATGAAAGTTGAAGGTCAGATATGAGATAATTAGTTGGAATATTCCAGAGAAAAATAAACACCACTTGCCTATCTCAAAATAAAAAAGGTTTTATGCGCAATTCTTATTTTCCCTGCTGATTCTGAAACCAAACCAGAAAGAATTTCAGTATTCAGGTACAAACTGGCTAATTGTCTCTCATGCATGTAATTTGGCTAAGACTTATTGGAGAGAGAAGCAATACATCCTTCATTCTAACTGCAAACTGCTTCTAGTCTAGCATGCTGAGAAGCAACAGCATTGGCACCAGCCTGGGGGAGGAAGACTCCTTCCTTCCCTTTTCTGTTGAGGGAGTTGAAGAAGCCACTTTAGTCTGATATGCTATACACAGCGCCACAAGTGGGGTGACTGTCCCAGGAGGTGAGTGTCTGATCCCAGTGTTTCCAGGTTCTTAACCTTTTATCTAAGATATCAAAGTAAGCATTGACATAGATTTTTAAAGGAAGCAAGATCATTTTATTTGGAGCAAAGCAATAGTACAAATTAAGGAGAGATAGCTGTCAAGATTGACAGTGAACCACATAAGATACTGAAGGACCTAAGCAATCTACCCCAAGCCTGGGGTCTCTTCTTATGGTTTGAGGAAAAGAGGGGCTGGTTTCCAAAAGACATAGTTTGGCTGATTCTCTATTTTGATTGGAGAATTACATAATCAGTTCTCTATGTTGTATCCTCCTTCCCAAGACAACCCCACTTAAATCATGTGCATTCCCATTATGCATAGGCATAAGATGATAAACAGTGAGTTCTCACAAAAAGTTGCTAAAGGACACAGTTTTGCTTTACTGCACATGTACCTAAACCAGTTCAGGCCCGTCTATTCTTTGTATCCAGATGTATCAGGAATATACTGGAGTAGAAACTGCCTATGTGTGATTTCTACCAGGGATGAAGAAAGTCGTATCATTTTTCAAAGACAGAAATGCTTAGTGGTGGTTCTTAGACTCTGAGTTTCTACATTTCTGGGGTTGGAAAGACCATTTCATCAGAGGAGTCACATAAGACCATCAGAAAACATAGATATTTACATTGTAATTCAGAACTGTAGCAAATTTACACTTATAAAGTAGCAACAAAAATAATTTTACGGTTGGGAATTACCACAACATGAGGAACTATATGAAAGAGTTGCACAATTAGGAAGGTTGGGAACCACTGGTTTAGAGCCAAATGCATGTATTGGTTTGAGGGGGCTCTGAGTTTGCTAGATGTATTTTTTAGAGAAAGGTGTGTATGTATAATGCTCATAGGTGAAGGTACTAGATTGATAAGTACCTTATAATGGGGGAAGGGAGTACATAACCCAAAAACCTAAGGGAGGTGCCAGAATTTCAAAATGCCTCAACAGAAACTTATTTCCTCATGGTTCTAGATTGTTAATGTCTACAGTCAAGTTGCTAACAGGATCGATGTCTTTCTCTTCCTCACATGGCCTTTCCTCAGTTTACAAGGTGGAGGAGAGCCCTTGGTGAACCCAAGTCCTACTGGATCAAGGCTTCAATTTTTTTTTTTTGACTTCAATTGAGATCCTTTTA
>CAJQZJ010034182.1:1541965-1570429 GCA_907164525.1 Lophiomys imhausi
CTCTCTCTCTCTCTCTCTCTCTCTCTCTCTCTCTCTCTCTCTCTCCCTCTCTGTATGTCTGTATGTGTGTGTATATGTGTATGTGTGTGTATGTATTTGTGCATGCATATGTGTAGATACACATGTGTATTTACATGTGGAAAATAGAGGAGAACCTCAGGTTTTGTTTCCCAAGCATTATATGCCTTTGATATCTTTAAGACAGTTTCTCAATGGGTCCTGAACTCATCATTTAGACTCAGATGGCTGACCAGCAAGACCCAGGGATTGTTGTCTCTATCTCCACAGCACTGAAATGACAAGAGTGGACCACCATGCTTAGCACCATGTGTGGTTTCAGGGAATATAAATAAGGTATCCATGCTTGTATGGCAAGAATACACTAAGATACCTCCCAGGACCCAGCCTGTTCTTCTTATGCTGGCCCTGCTACATCCTGTTCTTATTCTTCCAAATTCCACTGTGTACACAAAATATCTCTCCCTATGAATACCTTTTGGTCAAATTCTAACTCAAGTAGGCATGAGTTACACCCCTCTCAAGTAGATTGACAATGCAGGAGGTGCAATGGTTCTTTAAACAATTAAAAAACAAGTAGCCTGGTATATGGAGGCAGAAGGGTCCTCTCAGAGTCCAAGGAGCTTAAACAATGTTATTCAGTTTCTTTATTCACACATACATTTTTTTTTCAGGATCAAAATGTAGTTAAAAGACAGACAAGTTTCCAGGTGTGGTGGTGCACGCCTTTAATCCCAGCATTTAGAAGGCAGAGGCAGGCGGATCTCTATGAGTTCAAGGTCAGCCTGGTCTACAAAGTGAGTCCAGTACAGCCAAGAGTATTACACAGAGAAACCTTGTCTCGAAAAACCAAAAAGTAAAAAAATAAAAAAAATTTAAAAATAAAAGACTGGCAAGTTATTTTTTCAGATTAGCAATTTATATAAGTACGTATATGAAGCTTCTTATAAAACCATAACTCTTATGATTTTATAAGATCACACACACTATGTATTTTATAGCTTTCTTCCACCAAGTGGTGCAAACTCCGTCATTATTCTCAAGGAAACAAAACTCTCTGTAGCCATGGCCACCAGTCAAACTGGGTGGACAAGAAAAGGGATGTGGCAATTACCAGGAAGAACAGCACTTTTTCTGATTTTACGGTCCTTCAGCAAAACCGACCCACAAACAATTGTAACTAACACATTTTCCATGATTTAAAGAAACTGCCCTCTCCTCCATGACCCCTTCTCAGAAGTCCTTTATATCATGTGTGTTGATACTTTAGTTATTAAACAAAATTAACTTCAGTGCTGTTTGGTTTTTGTTTGTTTGTTCATTGGCTTCTTTTCCAGAGAAGTTTTCACTATATGGTCCTGGCCAGCCTGAAATCCACGATGTAGATCTGGTTGGTCTCAAGCTTGTAGCTTCCTCCTGCTTCTGCCTCCTTGGGAGTTGTATTAGAGGTTTGTGACAGAATGCTCAGCTCAGAATCCTGCTTTTAAGTGGGATTTAGTGTTATATTCTCAATGGATTTGGCATGTGGGTTACACCTATAAGAGACAGCTTTTGAAAACTACAGAGTTAAAAATTCACGATAACCTTCATAACGTACGCTTAGAATTATGATTCCTTCTCTGATCATTAGCTCATGTTGGACAAAGGCCTTCATTATGTCCCATTTCTAAAACATTTTGATAAGGAAACATTTGATATGTTATAATTTCTAGTCTAAATCTAGATAGGATAGCAGTGCATTGCTGGATAATTTTGGTACCATCATGTGTATCAAAACAGTGTACTGGTGCTAGAAAGAGAGCTTAGGGGTCAAGAGCACTTGCAGCCCTTGCAGAGGATCATCTATTCCTAGCACCACATCTTGTGGCTCACAATAGCCTTAACTCCAGTTCCAAGGGACCTGATTCCCACTTCTGGTTTCCCTGTATACCTGCACACAGACAGTGTACAGACAGACAAGCAGGTACACAAATAAACCACTATACTCTTCCATACTGTAGGCATAGCTCTACACATATGATTCCTTGTTGTGTAAGATATTGGCCCTTGCTGTAAAAAGAATTGTTGATCTGTGTAGGCCACTTAGCCTGGGATGGAAATTCATGGTAAATAGTGAAGGTGAAGCTGAGGTACTGAGAGTTAGCCAGGGCACAGGCATCCTAATTTCCATGTTCAAATCAGTTTTTTAGTTACTTAACTTATCATTAAGTAATTTATACAATGCATAGCTATAATCATTTCATAATATTCCAACTCAAGAGCCAGACTTGATTAGAGTACTCCCCCATCTGCAAGGATATTTTAAGACTCTTGAGTCCATGTATTAAGCCAACAGTAGTAAAGAATCATATACATGCATACATATATAGAATATAAAAACCCTATATAGCGTATAAGTAAAATAAAAATATGTGTGATTACTTTTCTGGTCAACTTGACTGAGTTTGGAGTGAACTAAAACTCAAAAGGCTGGGTACACTTGTGAGAGATTTTTTTTCTTAATAGTTTAAAGTGGAGAAATCCAATGAGTTATTTGACAAATCTACAATAATCTCCTCCCTCCACATGCCAGAATTTCATCATGGGATTATTCCAGTAGCAGGAGAAATGGACAATCCAGAGAGCTGATTAGCCTAATGATGTTTCCTTAGCCCAGATATGGCCTAATAAATGAAAAAGAAAGATATGAACACATTATCTTTAAAAATAGCATCAAAAAAGTATTTTTCTGCATCCTTGGAAGTCATGGGACTTCCATCCAATGACCACTTGGATGAAAAATAACTAGAGCCACTCTAGTGAGACAGTTGCAAAAGAACATTAAAATGTGAATTCTGTGGCTCTTCAACACAACCATGAAGAGAACACATGAAAAGGTATATTTCTGGGCTTTTTTCTAAAGGTTAGTCAAGACTCTCTGTGTACAGCCATAACCCTCTCCAAAGGATTAAGAATTTGGAAGTCACTGTACATTGAGGTGTCAGATGTGTAAGCAATGTGAATCTGTACATTCATGGGCTTCTCCTTCCTATGCAATACTATGAGAGGTCTGTGTGTATCTGTATACATGCATGTGCATGTGTGCATATTCTTGCTCTATAACAGAATTTCTACTTGATTTTACCAAAGTAGTCTTAATTTTTGTATAATCTTTTTAAAACATTCAAGCAACATGGTATATAAAATGCTCTTAAATTTTGTGAAAATACACAATAACCTGGCTTTATGAGGCCAAATGAAATTTGAAGAACACTTGTGAGTTTTGCTGCTGTGAAAAGGAATATCACACGGCACTATTTTTTTTTTCAAATCTGTCCTTTAGTCTTTCCTAAGGTCACAAAACAATAATATGCTTTGCTAGGTCGCTTATATTTGTGACCAGAGTGACCACAGGGTCTCTGATGCAACTCTCAACACATCACTGTGGCAGAAATCATTGGCTACAGTGAGACAGTCAGTCGTTTCCGTGTTTTAATACAATCTTGTACTTACTTGTAACTACAGACACTGAAATGTCCTAGGACTTCCTTGTGCTGTGAAGTGCTTTTCACAATTCATTTCAACATTTAGAAATGCACAAACTGTGCTTAGACCGCCGTATTACAAAAAACTAGCAGACTGGAACTGTCCTGAAGACCACATTGCTGAGTCTCATCTCAACGTTCTCTGAGGAGACAGCCTCTGTTTTGTGGTCTGTTTTGGTCTGAGTTTATTCACGATGTTTAGTGCCTGGCACAGATTGGGAAATGGGAAATATATAATTGTTCATCAAAAGTGCCAATGAGTTGAAGTTACTGTGAAAAGTGCTGCCGACTTTACAGGAAATAATTAACTATTTTTTTTTTAATCTGTAAGATCTAACTTACACACACACACACCAAAAATAAAAATAAAAAACCCATACACTTTTAGTGTATCACATAGTCTTTTTACAAGATCTTTGACAGGCAAAATGGTGTGGAGGTGGCATTAATAGGGCTGGGATACAAAATACTTCTTAGTAAACTCTTAGACATAAAAAGTAAATATAGGAAAAATAATTATAACACAAAATTGTCTACATGTAGAAATAGCCATATCATGAAATATTTTTAAGAGGGAATGATAAAAATAAGTCCTTTAAAAAACAAAATAACTGTATGTTTAAAAAATGGCACAGTAAATTTGATGAAGAAATCCAGTGTCTACCTTGGGTAACTTTCATGCTTAAATAATAAACATAAAGCAAAGAAGCAAACAAAAAAGCTGGAGTGCTGGCTCAGCAAATAAAAAACGTTCGAGCTTCTGCATTCCCAGCACCCACATAAGTGCTGGGTGGGGATGACAGCACACCCGCTGTCCCAGAATGTATGAAGTAGAGATGGGGATTCTCAGAGCAAGCTGGTTACCTAGACTAACAAAATAAGCCATCCTAGAGTGAGTGAAGAATCCTGTCTTCATTTATAGGGTGGAGAGAAATTGAGGAAGACACCCCACCTTAGGTGGGCCTCTGCCCTTCACATATTTGCAAACACACATGAGAACAGGCATGTATATACACATACATACATATATACATACTATACATATTACAGAGCAAAAATTAACCCCAAATTTTGGTATAGAAAATACAATTATAAAATAACATAATTTAGTCTGAAACTACCATTCAATTAAGTAATTGGAAAAAATCATTAAATTTTACATTAAAATCAAAGCTAAAAAAACTTACTGTTTTCAGGAAGAAAAGTTCAATAAGAAAACTATTATTTGAGTTAAAGAAAAACTCTTCAAACTCTATAATGAGCACCCTTTTCCTCCCCATTTTTGTCCCAATGCATGAATTATAGTTATTGATTTCTAGCTTGCTCCCATGTCTCGTGTCCCTGCACATTTACATCCATCTCGTAAATTGCTGTTAAATTAGATTTTTCCAAAGCCTATCTCATTATACAACCCTACCACTCAAGAATTTCCAGGGGGTTATTTTGTTTTCTACATTGAGTTAGCGTCTCTATCGCTTCCTGGAACCTCCTTGTTGCAACTTAATTTATGTGTCCCATCTTCTTACCCATTCTTTAGCTTGCTCACTCTTACTGTGCTCTTATCTGTGTCTTCTCTATATTGTGTTCTTTCCATATCCAAGTATTCTCTGCCCTTTTTCTTTTGGAAGTTTCCAACATGTCACGCTTTTTTCCAGGTTTTCTTTCAATCATCTTCACAGGGTGGCTTTGTCGTGATGATGTTCTTGGTATTCTCCCCAGTCTTCGGAGACACAGTCTTAACTAGGAATAAATTTAACAGACAGCCAATGGGGGTGTCTAAAGAATAGGAAAAGAGTGACCATGCCATTTGCTGGACCAATATTAATTTTGGCAAACAATTTCCAACACTTTCATTATAACAGTATATTTCACAAGTCACAGGGCTTGACTTGCAAAATAACTAATTTTGTCTCACGTTCTTCGTGGAGTGCCTAATCATACACAGTTAAATATTTTCTGGTGTGTGATTAAAGGATGTTGTTTTAATTTTAGCAGTGTCTACCTTGAAAATGTTCCATGGGGGAATTGCTGAAGGTAGACTTCATGTCTTGAAGTTTGGATATTCAGACACTCCTGCTGTTTCATTTTGAAGCAGACCCAGTAGTAGCCCAGTGGCTATGACCCTTCTCCCTTCAAACACTAAATGGCCTACTGTTTATGTAAGTAGTCAGTTTTTCATTTTCATAAGGAAAAAAAATGCCTTCCATTCTGAGCAGTTTAAGAATAAATATAATTATTATTAGCAAAAGAGATTAGTGTAGACTGGAAATATAATCACTATGCCTCTGCTATTTGTTGAGGAAAAAACATTGTGCATTAAGAATTCCA
This sequence comes from Lophiomys imhausi, assembly GCA_907164525.1. Lineage (NCBI taxonomy): Eukaryota > Metazoa > Chordata > Mammalia > Rodentia > Muridae > Lophiomys > Lophiomys imhausi. The sequence continues at coordinate 1,547,836 of CAJQZJ010034182.1, forward strand.
AAAAGGAGATGAGGCCATTTTGTCCCTCCAAGGAATCTATATTATATTCTAGGCAAAAAAAAAAAAAAAAAAATTACAAAACTGCACATTTGAACAATGCCATTTTGGTTTTTTTTGCTAAAATTATGCTTGCTTTTCTTTGTGTTCTAAATTGAAGTAGAAGAAACAGCCTGTTGGGCTGGGAGGATGGTTTAGCAACTAAGTTCCCATACTGCTTCTGTGGAAGACTTGAGTTAGATTCACAGCACCCACATCAGGCAGCACGTAACTACCTGTAGCTTCAACTCCAGGAGCTCTGATGCCTCTGGCCTCTCCGGGCAACTACACCCAATACCAACACAAAGACACACACATACACATAATTAAAAACAACAAATTTTAAAGAAAACAGCCTTTCTTATTCAGAGAGAGAATAGAAGATAAAACAAGCTTTATTAAAACATTAAATGGGGGCTGGAGAGATGGCTCAGTAGTTAAGAGCACGGGCTGTTCTTCCAAAGAACCCAGGTTTAATTCCCAGCACCCACATGGCAGCTCACAACTGTCTGTAACTCCAGTTCCAGAGGATACAACACCCTCACACAGGCATACATGTAGACAGAACACCAATGCACATGAAATAAAAATAAATTAAAAAAAACACTAAATGGAAAAGAACAGTGAAGCTGAAGATGGTTAGCAACATACAATAACACAGGAAACTGTTTTAAAAAAAGTAATATTGAAAAAGCAAAGCCATAAACAGAACAACACAGAGACCAATTCCGTTTATATGAAGCTCAAGAAAATCTTTCAAAAGTCAATAAAAACTTACTTACAGATACCTTGGATTTAGATGTACAAAGAAAATCAGCAAGCAATCAGAAAAGACTCCATTCACATCCTTTTATTGTTTTATTGTACCGGGAATTTAAGCTAGGGCCTGCATCCATGAGAAAATGCTCGACCGTGGAGCTAGATCCCAGTTCCCTGGACGGATTCTGTTTCCTGTTTAGTGGTTTGTCTCTCACTTTCTGTGTTTAGGCCAGCCTTGCACTTTGGAGCCTCTTTGCCCTGCTTGCCCCTACTCATCAACACCGCTACCTGTGAAATCAGAGGCGCCCGCTGGCCTCTTCTCCATGTGGCTGTCATCCAAACTACAAGGAAGCAATACAAGTGATGTGCTTGGTGTGGCAACTAGCATCTCAGGCTGATCTCCACCCTGAGGTGGATCGACTCGCCTTGCTCCTGGAATCAGGCCCCATTATTTCTCAATTGTGTTAACCGGTTCCCAGGGTCTCTCTAGTATCCACAAAATTGTTATAATAGTTTAATTATTTTTGCTTTTGCTACAAAATATCTCTAGAGCTCCACCTGTGCCTGTGTTTAGCACATGCACACGCTCTCTACCCTCTGTAGGACACCAATAGGCCCCTCTACCTGGTCCTCCACCCAGGACACCATTCTTGTAGTTTTATATTGTCTATTATACTATGTCTCCATTAAACCCACAGGGCTCAATCACCCTGAACCTTGCCTATCTGTCCCATGAAGAGTGTCACACAGAGCCCTTCCTTCCTGTGTGTTCATGTCTTCCCGGAACTGCACCCCCCACCCCTACCAGGTTCATTCCCCCAAACAAAACTTCACTTGGTTCTTTCCACTTGTAACACCAGGTAAATCCTTCTAGCAAAACCCAGCTTACACTTTGTTTCCAGTGACTACTCACACTGCACCCCTCCTGGGATAATTCTATTTTTTACTTCAAATTATCAGAACATTTGAGCTGAACATCCATCCATGTTATATGGAGGAATACACTGAAATGCACAACATAATTATTTTAAAAATGAATGTATTTGGGGGACTTTAATTCTTTCAGTCCATTAGAATAACTGCTGACAGAATTGCAATAATATGATTTAAGCATTTTTGAATACACTGGAAGCCCAATGTGTTCTTATTAGACTGAAATCACCATTATCCTCCGTCTAATGACATCATCTGCCCTTTCATTTCTCTGAATAACCTAATAATCATTGTGACAGATTTGTGATGCATTATAGTTAGGAAAAAGTATTTTTGAAAATTATTTCTTTTACTTTTTGAGGTTAAAATATAATTACATCATTTTCCCCTTCCCTTTCCTCTCTCGAAACCCTTACATACAGCTCTCCTTGCTCTCTTTCAATTCATGACCTCTCTTTTCATTAATTGTTTTTACACACACATCAAAAAGCAAACAAACAAACAAAAAAGTCAAAGTAAAATACAAGAAAATTTCTGATCCAAGTAAACAGAGGAATCAGTCTTATTAATTAAAAAAAAAGGAGCCGGGCGGTGGTGGCGCACGCCTTTAATCCCAGCACTTGGGAGGCAGAGGCAGGCGGATCTTTGTGAGTTCGAGGCCAGCCTGGTCTACAAAGTGAGTCCAGGACAGCCAAAAAAAAAAAAAAAAAAAAAAGATCATCTAAAAACAGGGCCCCGGCTTCACTTTGTCCTATGAACAGATAACATTAGGAGTTCTAAAACTACTTTTGTGGTTCTAGTATCTGTGTTAGAAATTGGCAGAAAATTCCCAGAGTGTTGTTTAGGTTTAGAAATGTCAAGAAAACCCTATGGAATGTGGTTAACTAACAAGAAAGATTGGAGCCAATCACAAATGCTTGATCAATATTATCTGTCACTCTTAGGACTCAATGCTACTCAAAAGTAGAGCAGATATGTTCCATAAATGTCAGTCAACTATGGGATTTGACTTTAACTTGTAAGCTATTCAGAACACTGTGATATGTTATATTGTATCATTATGAATCATTACTGCTACTATTATTTGAGGCTTGAACAGCCATTATACCCATAGCAATTACTATGTTCCAGGCAATATTATGATTTTTTTAAATATATAACTCATTTTATTTTCACACAAAAATTCCAGAGGGCAACATATCTAGGATAAGTAAATTGAGTAACAAAGAGATAAAAAGTAGCAAAGCCAGATACAGTGCCCATTTCATGGAAGGATGAAGGACAGTCCTCAGCTGACAACAGGACCATTTGATTTGTATACTTCTGCCAAAACAATGTTGATGATTCATCAAAGATAGAAACTAACATTCACTTTTGTATTATGTGCATGTATATGTTGGTGTTTGTGTGTTCATTATTTTGTTGGGAGAGAAAAAGAACATTAAATTACCTATTGTGACACTGATATAAATGGATTTTGCCCAAATCATTTTTAAGGATCCCATGAGTTCCATCTTGTACACTAATCTCTAAGACAGAATCAGTTCTGACTTTAAAATGCCATCTTTTCCAACAGCTGCCAAGTGCCACTGAGTATAAATCAAGAGTACAGAGAAGTTTCTCAATAAAACCAAACAAGACTGCAGTGGTTTCCAGCCGAGAAGCCCTACAAAGAAAGCAAAGTTAGAACTCGAGTTTTTCTGCCCTTAATAGACTATCTCTGATCCTTTGGGTCCACCATCTCTAACTTTGTTTTAGTTTGTACTGCTGTCTGTAGCATAGATCCTTGCTGGAACGATGTCTACAACTTCTTCCAGCCTCCGCCAGACAGGAAACTAAATAAGTTAAAGTTTCATTTTAATTAAAAATTATGATTCTTGGGCCAGAAATATAGCTCAGTTGGTAGAATGCTTACCTAGCAAGCATGAAGCTCTGGGTTTGAATCCAGCACCACATACACTAGCTACACTGTTGGCATTATTTTGTAATGCCAACACAGTAGAATAAGAGGCAGGACAATCAAGAGTTTGCGATCATCCCTTCTATGTAGTGAGTTCAAGGCCAGTCTGGGATACATGATATCCTACCTCAAAAGGGGAGGAGAAGCAGTTGCCAAAGTGGTTCGGTGGGCAAAAGTACTTGGTGCCAAGACTGACAGCCAGACTCCAGTCCTGGGAACACCCAAAGTCAAAGGAAAGAACTGACTCCCACAGAGTCTGTTGACCTCTAACTTTCATATATGCATTGTGTCGTAGATGTATACTACACACACACACACACACACACACACACACACACACACGCACGCGCACGCGCACACACACACACACACACGCATACACACACGCACGCGCACACACACACACACGCATACACACGCGCACGCACGCACACACATGTCACAAGGGCCGGAGAGATGCTTCAGTGGCTAACAACTCTTGCTGCTCTTCCAGAGGATCCAGGTTTAGTTCCAAGCACTCACTAGTGGCTCACAACCATCAACAGTCTATTAATTCCTGTTCCAAGGGGTCTGACGCCCTCATCTGTCCACTTTAGGTACTGCACACACATGACACAGACCTACATACAGGCAAAATATTTACAAAATACATATATATTTTTTAAGATTAAAAAAATAATTATTTCGATGCTGGAGAGACGGCCCAGTGGTTAAAAGTGGTTCCAAAGGACCAAAGGACCCAGGTTCAAATTCTAGCACCCAAATGGCAGTTTGAAACTGTCTGTAATGGCTGGGCTTGTTGGCACATGCCCTTAATCATGGCACTTGCGAGGAAGAGGCAGGCAGATCTCTGTGGGTTCGAGGCCAGCCTGGTCTACAGAATGAGTTCCAGGATAGCCAGGGCTACACAGAGAAACCCTATCTTGAAGAAAAAAAAGTCATAAAAAATTTAATTTAAAAATTATGAGTCAGCCTCAAAACTAATTAATCTTAAAAATAGCTTGGAGATCCAGAGAGCAATTGGATTAAAAACTTTGTATTTTATATACTCTACTAAGAAGGAATTATTTATTTAACAAACACAACTGAGAAAATAGTTTTAAACCTCCTGTAAAATAAAAATATTTTGGTTCAATATTATTCAATGAGTCAGTATATTTTGTCAGCTATTAACATCTATTAAGAGCTAATACATTTATTAAGCGATTTTAAAATATTTGGAATCATTTATTGAGTTAAAGAATTTTTTAAGTTCACATCAATGGATGTATGATTTATTTTAGAATAATCAAATAACCAATTATACATATATATGTAACCGAACTTTTAAATTATTATTTAACACTTATTTATTACTAAATTCACTTATAACAAACACCAACAATTTCTTAACTATTAATCCTATAAATTCCTACAACCCCTTTAACCTATCCACTAAACCTATTAATAATTATAACAACTACTTTCATAACCTTTTAGAATGATACAGTCTCTGGGGCAGGTCTTCAGTCGTCAGGAACACAGTCTTTGTTGTAGATTCTTTAACGCACTTAGCAGTCCTTTTTCTGGATCTCTCAGATGCAGGTTCGTCAGGGTAAGTTGGTTATTGCAGTCTCACCTTAAATAAGGCTTCATGCTTTCTTCTCTGTGGGAGACCCCAGCCGTCTGCAGGTCAACTTACTTCTTTTGAATCAGGAACTCAGCTGCTCTGCCTCAGTCCTTAAAGCCAGGCACAATTTCTTTTAGGCCACTGTTCGGACAGATCAAACCCCTCTAGGCAAAAGCTGAGCCACAGGGTTTAGTCCTTGGCCTTTTGGTGTCTTGCTCAGGCTTTCTTTGCTCACCAGCTTCTTTCTGCTTCAGGGAAATCTGGCCATCAAATGATGGCCAGCACTTTTTTTCAGCAGGACTCTTGGAGCTCTCTAGCATCAGGGGCCTCGTCTCTTTCTGGGCTCCATGCACTGTCCTTAAATAGGAGGAACTCTGTTTCAGCTTAATTTGGGCTCCGCCCACTTAGCAGCTGAAAACAATGTCAGGCCAGACACTTTGTTTCTTCAAGTCTATTGAGTCTTTCCTGTTTTTCCTGACTTTAACCTTGTTTTTCAGTCTATTGAGTCTTTCCTGTTTTTCCTGACTTCAACCTTGTTTTTCAGTCTATTAAGTCTTTCCTGTTTTTCCTGACTTCATGCTGATAATGCTCTTCATGCCCAGAATTAAGAGACAGTATCAGAAACCCCTATATATTTTCTAAATCTAATTTATCTAACCCCTACATATATATGTTACATAATTACATAGAAATTTCAAAGCATATAAGATGCTAATGAGAAAATATATAAGAAGCATTGTGCATCTATTACAAACAATTTTCACTAAAATATCGCAGATATTTAAGACGAGTTTATTTTACCATTTTAATTCTTAATATAATAATATACTTACTGCTAAATGACATAATTTAATCAGTTCAGTACACATTGGCAAAAGATGTTGACTAGAGTTACTTATTTTGAGTTTCTGTGCTACCTCTGTGAAATCCTTTCGAACGTTGGTTTTCATTTTGTTTAAAGGCCATTCACTGTAATTTCTGAAATTTATTTATTCTTTCAAATTGTAAACTTAATATGACTTTAGTAAATTTTTCTTAGGGTCTTTATGGAAATTAATGGTATAACGGACACTTTCAATGAAACAAAACAAATTAAAGTAGGGCTGTGCTTGCAACAGATCATGGTCTAGTCTGGCAAAACTGGTAGCTCTAATATAAAGTACATTGATGAGAAGCTAACTATGAAGATTTTAATATCTTGCTAATATTCACATTTGATTTTAAATATTTTTTTGAGTACCGGAGGAGGTACAACCTGAGATGTTTTTAAATGTAATTTTTTATGTGAATTAGTGTTTTACCTGCATATATGTCTGTGTGAGGGCGTCAGATTCCCTGGAGTTACAGACAGGTGTGAGCTGCTATGTGGGTGCTGGGAATTGAACAGGGGTCCTGTGGAAGAGCAGACAGTGCTCTTAACCACTGAGCCATCTCTCTAGCCCAAAGCCTAGTTTCATAGGTTGTCTTTATACATTAAAAAGAAACTTGCCCTATGTTCATTTAAAGAGTGTCTAAGGTTAGAAAAATTAGCATTCTTGCAAAAACAATACTGAAGAAACTTGGTCCCTTTATGTAGGACTGGAGAATATTGGAAATGGAAGATGAAAATGAAACTAGATTGTACCATTTCAACATTACAAACTTCCAGCTCAACCAAGAAATGATAGTTCTCACTGTGCTTCCTGGAAGAGACGAGACCATATGTTGATAAGAAGGAGAGAAGTGTGCCGAGCAGAACTCAAAACCGAATGATTTTATCCTTCGAGTAGTTTCCCTTCACTCTTTGACTTTGCACAGCATCATGGCTCCCTGCCAACCCCAACTGCTCACGGACTGTTTTGGAATGCATCTTTTAGTGTCAGAAACTGCTAGCACTCCATTCATCTCCTACCTCCTCTCCTCCCCCCATCACCTTCATGCAGAGCATGTCCTTGGATTAGACTCTCTTTGCTCTGAGCTAAAGATGATGTAACCCCTACCACATTTTATTATGCTGATGATATATTATTACATAGCCAATCTGAGAAGCCATTCTCATGTAAACTTATTAATACTTGATATAAAATTGTGTGTTTCATGCTTATTCTCTCCTTTTGTCCTCACAACAATTCTCAGGGTAGCTAGTACTTCTGTCCTCAAGTTAATTTGGAAGTTGGAATCAACATGGTTTAAATAGTAGACCCCAGATTGCATAACTTATAAGTGACTGAATGTTGTCATTTCCATTTAAGCAGTGTTCAGAGGGTCTGTTACTCCAGGTAAAGCCCAGATAGTCTCTATTTCAGAATAGCCATTTACAAAAAATCCCTTTAATCCAGCAGTTCTCAACTTATGGGCCATGGTCCCATTGGCAGGCCTCTATCTCCAAAAATGTTCACATAATGATTCATAACAGTAGCAAAAGTACAGTTGTGAAGTAGCAACAGAAATAATTTTATGATTGGAGGGGGGTGACACCACAACATGGGAAACTGTGTTAAAGGGTTGCAGCATTAGGAAGGTTGAGAACCATTGTTTCGCTTCCTTTACACCTGAGTCTCAGTTGGGAGACCTTTGGAAACACTGTTGGTATACTTTTGAATATTTAGAGAGAGCAACTAGGGCCATTCCACTTTAGCCTACCAATCTTGACAATTTACATTCCCAAGAAAAATAAATGTCCCCACCCCCAATATGACAAAGCCTATGGCTAGCTTTGAGACAATCTAGCATTCCAGTCTGTATCTCTCCTTCATTCATTTCTGTTCCACTTGTCTATAATCCTTTATTTTAGATTTCTAGAAAGATTCTTTTCTCTTATATTTTTGGTTGTGAGCCTAGCCTTTAACGGCTGAGCCATCTCTCCAGTCCTTGTTTCAACTGCAGACAGACTTCTGTCCAAAAAGGACAAAACTTGGTAGCAGGGAAGTCGACAGCCTAGCTCTGCCAAGACAGGGTAAGTAAGTCCTTCATAATCCCTGCTCTACAATCAATGTCTGTCAGAGAAACAGGACCAAAAGGCTGAAGATTGATGCTGTAACATATGGAGAGAAAACAGGAACTGTCCAGGCAGCCACTATGTCATTTCTTAGTTTTGGATGATTCAGCCCCTGCACTTCCTACATAATCAGATATATTTATCCCTCTCAGGTCTCTGAGGTGGTTGAAGAATAGATAGCTAGAATCTCATAGTTAAATTTTGAGTTGTTTAGGAATCAAGAGGGTGTTCTGGATCTAAGAAGATGTTTTTAATAGTGATGCAAGTTAGTATGAAAGCTGAGTCAGATATAGAACTTTAAACTCATGGAGATGGTTAGATGGTAGAATGTTAAAGTCAGGGGCCAAATATGTATGAACTGGACATTGGGAATGTTTGCTGGGCCATTTAACTCTCATAAATGTGGCATATTTATTTCTGTTGTTTTGTATAGTATTTACTGTTATAAGAGAAGGAACCATTTGTTGGACTGAAAGGGGAAGCTGTTGGTGGGAAGAGGGTGGAAGGGTGGGACAGGAAGGGGGAGTAGGGAAGGGATTGTGACTGAGATGTAACTTGAAGAAATAAAAAAATAAAGTAAAAAAAAAAAAAAAAAAAGATTCTTTTCTCTCAGTGGGATTTCCAGGAAAGCATCTTGTCTCTTTAAGGAACCAGCCAAACAGCCAAACAGTATCTTCAAGAACATTATCTGTCACATTGACTTCAAAATCCATTATACTTAGATAAGCAGGTTTAGAAAGACATGAACTACAGACTCCACACTACTTGCCACTATTAGAAAACAAAGTGACTGATGAAGTTTTGTATTTCACTGAAAGCCGGGAACATTTCCTTAAGCTTTATTCTCATCCCTTCCTAATTATCCACACTTTCATTTAAACAAAACTAAAGTATTAAACACAAAGGCATGAGCCTTATATTGTTATGATCTTCATCCTGGAGATATGTCTGGCTGTGGGTTGCTTTTAAATTCAAGTCTCCATGTCTCCATTTATAGCATGGGAGTATATTAACATTAAAGTACATTAACTTCCTCAGAGCAATAGTGCAGGAAATGACTCGCTCATTTAAAGTTACTGAAATGTAAATTCTATCACCAAACTGTTATATATTAAGGCAAGGCCCTTCCTTCCCTTATATTTTTTTCAGGAAATTGACTATATGGTCATTCTATTGTAAATACAAATTCATTTATCTATTTCTACCACTTAACAACTTGGCTAAGCAGATGTTTCATAAGCACATGTTGGATCAAACTAAGCTATCTTGCTTCTCCAAATGCATTGGCTTTTCAAAAGCATAGAAGATGCCTAAGCATAATTTTAGTTCCAATTTCTCCGGAAGTCTATGCTCAATTCAGGTTAAGGTAGAGATAAGAGTAAATTTCCAACTCAGATTTGGAATACCCATGCTATTGCAAGACTCTTCATAAAAGGAGGACATATCATTAGGCTGACAATAGGACGTTTACAGGCTGTGTGCTCTGAAAATGACAAGATCAGATATTGTTCAGAACAAAAGTATGAGTTCCTATGTTCCTGAAATGTCATGAGTCTAGAGAAATGGGTCTCTAGCAGGCAGTGTCCTTTATTCATAAAAACAATCTGCTGGATGTATTTTGTTAATATGATGCACAATAGCACTCAAAAAAATGTTGACACAGATGCAGTTAACAATAGAAAATGGGAACTTATCTTCCTTTCATTGTCCCAGTCTACTGCCACGTTTGCAGACTGTTTTCCATGTGTTTCCCTGTTATAACTAAATCATGTCAGTGTGAATATAACAGAATTATAATTAACTTCCCGAAAGAACGCTGATCTCAGACAGAAGGATTCTATTGCCAATACAGAGATGATCTTTGTGAGTAAATAGGGGAAAAATACAGCTCCACATTCCCCAATGTTGTTTTTCTTCCCTCACCTCTTATCCTAAAAACCCAGCAAAGGACATTAAAATCAGTCAGTGTTCCATATGCAGAACACTATAAATAGTCAGTCATCAAGTCTGTATTCAGAATGCAAATAAGATCTCCAGAGATACCATGTGACTAGGAATGCCTTTTACACTTTGGTTACATTTTGCAGGTTTCTTTTGTTAAGGATACTTCTGTTGTAGATATTCAAACACTTCTCTGCCATTTTCAAAAGTGATTAAAATCTATTCCCTCTGAGGGAGAAAAACTGATGTCTTGGTTTTCACATTCCTCCACATCTGTACTTTGTTCACATCTAGTATCAGTATATTAATATCTCTCTCTCTTTCTCTCTCTCTCTCTTAAATCCTTCAGAGTTCAGTGCAAAATGTTCCATTTCCAATGGATGTGTTGTTTACTCTTAGAGTAGACTGGGATTTGTTTTCTGGAACCATTTGTTGATTGTCTATAGAAAACTAAATCTTTTTTTTTTAATGTAGCTGATATTAGTTTGATAATGTTATAGATTCAGAGGTACAATATGAATAGGAAATTTGCTTTCCACCTAAGATTCAATTGTTTATTTTAGATGTATGTGTGTGCTTGAGAATGTGTGTAAGTGTACCATATGCAAGTAAGTGTCCATGTGGGGCAGAAGTAGAGACCAAAGGAAAGTACAGGGTCCCCAGAGCTGAGCTGCAGTCAGTTGTGAACTGCCCACTGTGGGTGCCAGGAACAGAACCCCAGATATACTACATAGTATGTAGTATATTTGAATGCCTTTTTAAAAATAGATATATTCTAAAATGATGAATCTCCTTCAATAGTTTAGTATTTATAGTTTTACACCCTTCCCCCAAACTTCTTCTCTGGCTTGTATTTTATTAAATGATCATTATGTTCTGGAAGTTGTGATAAAATTTTACACGTATACTTTCTGTAAATTTTATGCAACTTTTACTTAAAGGAAATAAGCACTGGGCAGTTGCAGAACACACCTGTCCTAATGTTACCTGCACCCTCCGGGACCTTAGATTCAGGAGTCATAAAATGCCTGTATGTGTGCTTGGTCCTTTTAAGTGACTATAATATAATACCTGAGGAGGGAAACTGTAAGAAAACAAGGCTTGTTTAGCTCACAGCTCTGGAGATCCAATGATACTGGCAGCAGCTTCTTGTGAGCATTTCTTGGTAGAAGAGAGCTCAAACATCACATGATATGAGGCACCACCTTATCCCTCTTTTCTAACAACCACCTTTCAAGGAATCAAATCTAGTCCCTTCAGAGCTGTGTTAATTCCTCTCAGAGGTTTGTACCCTCATTATCTTATCATCTCTTAAAGGTCCCATTGTCTCAGTGTCATTCTAAACTTTAACCACATCTACCCCATAATACTGCTGGTCAAAGTCCTCTTGGAGGACTGGGGAGATGGCCTGGACTTGCTGTGCAAGCCTAAAGGACTGGGCTCAGATCCCCAGCATCCCCATAAAAGCCTCAGGTGGCAGTGTGTTTATGCACACACACTCAGGCACGCACATGTGCACACAAAAGCCAAGTGCTTAAGGTCCTTTCAAGTGGTGTCATGATGTCACTCTTATTACTTGCACTGGAGCTAAATCCAAGAGATGGTGCAAAGCTACATTTAAGAAAAAAAAGTAGTCATTCATCGTCAATTAAATCTAGCACTAAAACAATGATTGTTTAGCAGATTTTCATCACAATAAAATTTCTTAGAACCCCAAAATATGTTAAAATTGTAGATTTTTTTTTTAAGAGAAAAGTAAACTAGAGTGTCTTTCCCAAAGTTACTTTTTTTTTCTTTCTCCTTTTGCATAGACAAGATTCACTTTGAGGATGGCCTCAGTAGGATATCTTCCTAAAAGCTTACTGCCTCTGGTAGCAGCCTAAGGAGCATTATGGGTCCCACTGTCTCCAGCACTAAATACCTTTGATTTGGTTAGATTGTAATCACTCACTGATAATGCATCCACTTTAAACATTTACCAGGAAGACTTCCTTTGTATCAGAGCCTGTTTTAAGCACTGGGTACCTAGAGATAAACAATCAGGTCCTGAGCTTGATGTGGCTTACTTCCTTACTCCCAATATTCTAAGTACAGTGCTAGAGGTAAATGTAAGGATGGAAAAAATGGCTGCTTTCAGGGCCTATGTCCCCACATACTAGAGTGGAAGAGAATTTATCCTATACCCCAAAGGAGAACTTCTCCTTGGAGCATATTAAACATAGAAAACATTGCTTAACATTAGACTATTATAATAAATAGTATCTTCAAGCATGTCAGTCAAAAAGCTTAGGATATAGCACAGAAAGCTCTGAGAACTAAGAGTGTGGGCAGAACAAACCCTTCTAGAAAGTTCTACATGTGAACTGTACACTCAGGCATCAAGACCAGATAGTGAAGTCTGGCCTCTGGGGAAGCCTGCTCCCTGCTCTTGTTTCACTGAGTGGAGGCTTTTTGGGTTTGTCTGTGCATCTTTAGAGTTTCTCAAGGAAAAGAAACAGCTTTCTAGCCAGGCATGTTGGCGCATGCCTTTAATCCCAGCACTCGGGAGGCAGAGGCATGCAGATCTCTGTGAGTTCAAGGCCAGCCTGGTCTACAAAGTGAGTCCAGGAGAGTCAAGGATACACACGGAAACCCTGTCTCAAAAAACCTTTAAAAAAAAGAAAAAGAAACAGCTTTCTAAACCTAGGGTTCAGAATGAGAACTTGTAAAGGTCCTGTCTACCCTTGTGTTGCCTACGTTCTTTCCAAATACGCTAACCTTCCTTAGGCCTCTCCTGAGTATGAAGCAGCGGCCACTTCTCTTTTTCAAAACCTGCACAGATCCTTTGGATGTTATAGTAAACAGAAACTAAAGTTTAACACCATATCCTACAAATGCAATCGCTTCACAGTATCCCTGTTGCATTTCCGAACAACGGTGATTAGAATTTGGTTTTCCTACGGTCTGAACAGGCTAATATCAATTCATTTAGCTTTCTTTTCATTTCTTGTTATAATTTAAAGAAAAATGAATGTGCAGTTAAACCAAAAGCCCAAAGATTCAATAGCAAATCAAACTAAAAGGGGTGGGATTTCCACACACTGAGTTCTTAGTGTGCCTGCTGTCTTAACTGTTACCCACAGCCCACAGAGCGCCCCATACACCATTGCTCATTGCTTTAATTACTTGTTTCCTTTTGACTTTGTGAATGTGCATGAACTTCATCTGCTTGTCGCAATGGCATAAAGTCATGACAAGCCTGCCAGTGGAGGTTTCAAGCAGGAGTCATGCCATTTCTCTATACACATACATGTACAGCAGAATCATTCCAAGCTACAAAGATATGGATATCAACAGAAAAACATTTGATGTCTCGTCCTGAGTTCCCAAATCCAGCTATTTCTATCTTCTGCTCTAGCACATACATGTCTACAAGCACAATGAACATACAATTAAAGACATACACGTTCTATACACTATACTACTCTATACAATAAACACTAATACACACATACACATGTACACATGTATATATGTCCACATGAATACAGTCATATACAAATACATAGACACACATGCACTTACAGTCCTGTAGAAATAAATATATACACAGATAGATTTGCATGCATTTAGTTGACACATGCATGTGCACATGTATATGCACACATATAGTTACAAGCTAATTCATATACTCATGGACATATAGTTTTGCAGCAAAATATATACACATGAGTATACATTCACATATTTGTGGCATAAACATAGGTATGCATGCACAAATACACACAGATAAATACACACACATGTTCACACAAAGATGCTCATCTATGTATGATTCTACACTACACTTACCTATTTATATGTCTATTTGCAGAGACACACACATATATATACACATTCATAGACATAAAGTCAGGTGCACACACATACAGTCTCATACATGTGTACTCACGAGCAAAAATGCACTCACAAATGTATGTGCATTCAAAGACAGTTACATGTGCATATATTCACAGACAAACACACAGGGTTACACATAGACATATACATACAGCAAAAACAGAGGCACAGACAGATACACACAGGCACAGAGGCAAGTACACATACACACACGTAAACATAGGCATGTGTGCACATATTTTCTTTTTATTTTTTGAGGGCCATGTTTAGGCTGTTTCACTTCCTGATAGTCTAGTTGAAGCTTCTCGATGTCTTTCCTCAGTGGAGATCCAGGCCAGATGTTGAGTCTGGATCCACAGCAAGGTCACCTTGGCTATAGTTTTGCATCAAAAAGAACAGACTTAAGATAAGCCTGCTCAGGAATGAGGAACAGGGGTCTGGAAAGAGATAAGGGAAGGAGCTGACCTATCAGACCTCTGACCTCTCCTCTCCCTCAGGCTCCCCACCTCTGACGCACAGAGACTTGCCTTAGGTTTTATGAGCAGCTGTGTTGCGAGTAAACAAAAGCCAAGGTGTGTTAGGAGACCACGTCTGTGGCCTGTGACCCTGAAGCATGACTACAGGACAGTTTTGGGGAACTAGGCTGGAATTTCCATTCCACAATGGTGGCCTGAAGTCCCTAACCCTCTCTGAGCTGATTTTGTTTCCTCATCAATTCTTCAAGCAGTTCGACCCTCTTCCACTTCACTTCACAAGTGTGTTTCCAAAGCTTGGGCTCTTCTGACTGTCAGTGTTCACTTCCTGGTCTACTTTTCAGCCTTTGTTTTTCTGTTTTTCTCATTTTTATTAAAGCTTCACCCATGGAGAATATAGATTAAATTTAAAGGTGTGTGCTGTGTGTGTGTGTGTGTGTCTGACTGCCAGTCTGTCTGTGTGTCTGCCTGCCAGTGTGTTCTGTGAGTGTCTGTGTGGTGTGGTTTCGAGAAAGGTTGTTTACTACTTAAAAACAAGTAGGCGCACTGTGTTCTCTAAAGAAAAAGACAATGGATTCCTTTAAAGAAAATCAAAGAGATGTTCTCCAACAGTCAGATGAAGCCAAGGTTACCTTCCAAATGTTTTTTTTAGAAGTCTCCTCTTACTACACACTGGAACAGCAGCGTCCAGTTGAAAGCACACTCTTAAATTTATATTTTCAGGGTCCTGATAGGAAGAAGGTGTTGGCATGGAGCCTAGGGGTTTACTCGGATTTTTAACAGTTTTCGAGACACAGAGCCTCCAGAGAACTACTTTGTGGAGTCAAAGCAGTCCAGATCCAGAGCTAATCAACCTTGGGGTCTGTCCTTTGAAAGACTTTGAAAGTGAATCTATTATACACGACTAGGTCTCCCTAGCAAAGATTAGTTGGACTCTGAAATATAATGGTTTCATGGGTACTCTTTGGAATCATGCTAACATAGTAGAGAAATTGCCAAATTTTAAACAAATCTTCCAACACTTATATATTGAATAGTTATTCCATACTACCAGACAGAGAGAAATCCAGCTAATATTCCATATTACCCTCATCGGTATTGATATTCAGTGAAAGAGGAGCTGACAAGGCAATACAGTGGAAACCTCCTAGAAACATACTTCAAACTCAGTTTATAACTTGAACCAGAGCTGTGAGCCAGCCACTGTGATCAGCACTGCCTATACCCACCAAATTAATGAAGTAGTGGAAGCAGTTAAGCCCCAAAGATCCCTCAGTACTGTGGTGTTACAGGTCCCTGTGAGTTACTTGCAGTTTTGGCTAAACCACATAAGGTATCCTCTATATGAATGATATATTTGAAATGTCCTGCTGCCAAATATATGTATGTCCATGTTGCGGTAACACATTATATATGGTATTCATAAACACACATTGTATACTTTATAGCCAATGTTGTCTTTAGCACCAGCCTAACATTAGGCAAAAGTTTGGGGGTTTAGCTTACCCTTCAACCCTCTAATAATATACAAGGCTCTACAGATAAATGTATATAGATCAGGTGTCATTGGTTTGATATGATTTTCCTCTCATTGGATTTTACTGTTCTGCATCTTTGTTTCTCTTAAGTGTTCCTCCTTCCTTTGTGAACCTATGGCATTTCTTCATTCTGTTCCAGAGGCTGTTTACTTCTGCACCTTTCTTAAGGCATCTACTCTGCATTCTTCTAATGCTTTGTTTAGCGTAAATTGAATTTTTCTAATGCAGCCTCAGGTTAAAGGTCTGCTGAATGAAGTCAAACATTTCAGTCTAAATTCCAAGGTTTTTCATAACCTTATGCACACGTTCTGCAATTTTATCTCCCCTTAAGCAACCCATGCCCCTCCTCCAAAGGTTTCCTAATGATCTCATGGCCCAGGCATTTGGCCTCTGAGCATTATCCAAACCATTCCAAATAGGGGAGATCTGAGAGGAGTAGGGGAAGATCTCTGCTAGGAGGGAGTAGGGCTTACATGTCAATCCTAACTAGAAGGGAATTCCATTTCCCTTTATTTTCTGCTGGTTAGAGATCAAGCAAAAACAATGTGGTGATAGAGAATCTAAGCAGACACACATAAGATAAAATAGATATAATAACAATACAGCATATTTAAATTATTTTACAACTTACCAGTTCATGCCCAACTCTATTTTAACTGACGTTTACTGTTTCTGCTTTTCTGTAAAAAGTACTGGCCGCCATTTCATTAGATTCCTGGTTTGAAGATGAAAAGGACTTTTTACCTAAACAAAAGTCATGAAATAAATTTACTAACTTGTTAGCCAAAAAGTTTTCTAAAAGATTGCAAAGCATTGTGAAAATAAGCAGGTTGTAAGGGGATATTGCCTGTCAAGTTGTATTTCTGATTGTTTTCTGAAATATTTTCTCAGTAGGTGAGAACAGTTGTTAACTGAAAAACAAACAAAAAAATCTAAATACAAAATTATATATATCCACATATAAGATACATACTGTAAAAAAAGATGACCACTTTAGATATTATTCTTATGTGGGATATTTAAATAATATAAGAACATTACCTGAGCTCCATGATCACATTTATAATTATATGAAGACCATCATGTGGGACACAATGAAGTGGTTTTTGAGTTTTTGTTTGTTTGTTTTAGGTTTTTTGAGACAGGATTTCTCTGTGTATCCTTGATTGACCTGGACTCACTTTGTAGACCAGGCTGGCCTTGAACTCACAGCGATCTGCCTGCCTCTCCCTCCCGAGTGTGGGATTAAAGGCTTGCGCCACCACACCCGGTGCTTAATGAAGTGTTTTTAAGGTTTCTTTTCTCAGTTAACTAAATAGCAATAAAGTCACCCTTTCTTTTGACAGTTACAGATAAGTAGAATATTTTTTTAAATATGTGTATTATGTGATCCTTGGGAAGGCATTCATAGCAAACGAAATGTCCAGATATTTTAGATATCGTACCTCACCAGTGAAGTGGCCTGAAGGAAGCCATGAAATTTTTCTAAGCCTCAGACTTTTCCTGTATCTCACAAGTATGTGGTCTGAGTCCGTGTCCATGCTGTTTGGAGGAGTGTCCCTGAGATAAGAAGGCTGAGAAAATCTTGAAAAGAGGCCAATAATAAAGCATTCCACGCTCACTCTTAAAATCTCTGTGACCTACTTAGAAAAAATAAAATCTAAATTGAAACAATGAACCAAAGGTTCCCCCTCGTTGAGATATACAGGACTAGAAAGGTTTTTTTTGTTTTTTCTTTTTTCCTCCATCTGTTATTACTCATGGAAAGTGCCATGGATTGCAAATCAATGATAATTCTTGCTGTCAAGACTATTGTGACACAATCTCTCTTCCCATTACAATGGGAGGTTTTGTGACCAGGATACCTCTCTTTTCATCTAGACCTTTCTTTTTGAAGATCACAGGGCTTTAGGTTTTGCTTAATCCCCTGACCATTTGGCCAACTATCTAATCAGGGTAGCTCACAGCTTACTACATCACTTTGTAACCAAGAGGAAAAAACAGCTGAATTTCTCAGAAACTAAGTCTGATTGGAACAATAATATGTAACATTCCTCTTTCAACAAAGACCCACACAGAAGAAATGAAATTGTGACCCAGAGAAATACCCCATATTCAGCCACCAAGGGGAGGGGTCCATATCGCCTGACCTACAGGTGATCACTGCAGCAGGCTGTTCCTCTTACTCGAAACCCATTTGTTTGTTTGTTCTGCTTGGGCTTTAATAGTGGAAACCCAAAGAGTCTTCTAATTCATGTCAAATACTATTTAATGCACCAAATGTCAGAATCAAGAAGCAAAGTTCTACTAAAAAGAGAGGTGTGAATAAGAAATCTTTTTGAAAATGTCATAACAAAAACACGGACTCCCATGCAAGAAATTCATATAGTGTCTGAGGAGCTAGAGAGAGAGGGAGGGAGGAAGATAGGGAGGGAGGGACTAGGAAACAGTGTTATATTTTGACATTGCTTTATTTACTTTTTTTTTGATACAGAGAAGAGGTGCATAATGTTTGCCTAATGTAAGCAGTTCATATCTCTGCCCAGTCTCATTCCCATCCTGAAATCAAATAGGCCAGCTTGAAAGCTGATGACCAGATGACATGTACAGATTCATCAGGAACAGATGTCCTCCTTTGGTGCTTTCAATGGGATTTATAAGATAAATGCAAAATTTTTATACAGCACAAAAGATGCTGAAGACATCAGAAAGAAGCACAGCTGTCTGTCTTCCAGAAAATCACGGGGTACTATCATGTGTTAGAATATATTCATAATTTATTTGCACATAACTTTAAACTCATTGGTCATATTCCTAAATATACCACTGATTTATGAGCCTTCTGATGAAATATTTACATGTTTTAATCTAACCCTTCAAAAAAGAAATCTATTTGCAAATTCATGATGTTGACATCCATACATCATAGGGTGTAAATGGATTGCTGGGGAATGCCCCAAACACAGTTCATGAAAAAAAAAAAAAAAGACCAACTTCACTTTTCTTTACTTATGTTGTAAAACATTTGCTTAGCAAATGTCCTCCACAGTGGCATTTAAGAGAATATATTTCAAAGGGGCTCATTATGATATTTCGTGAGAAGTGAATCCTGGCATTGAAATCAGCATAACCTGATATCAGCATAAACCATTAAAGGAGAATAGTCAGTGTGTTAGCCAGATGTTCAGTTTTCATGGTTATCAGCTATATGCTCTTTCTCCTAAAAAGAAATTAATTCTCTAGATAACATTTGAGTTATAATTTATGGATTCACTGTTATATTATGCATGAATACTAAGTGCTAACATCTATGAAAAAATATAAAATGAAGGAAAGAGAAGGAAGAACAACAAAATGGATAAATATGAAATGAAACCATACTCCAGGAAGCTCTTGTTTTTCCAAAGATAAAAGTTATTAGAATAAAAGTGCTTAAAAATAAAAAAAAATAAAAATAAAAATGCTTTATATTTAAAAACAGTAATATTAGGGTTTTTAAAGAAAAATATATAAAGGCTCACAATGTACCTAGGTATTGAGTTTTTAAGCCAAAAGACACAATCTGTAAAACATGTATCTGTACCCTCAGAACACAAGTAGTCACAAAATGCCTGAAGAGTCTGACCTGGAAGCTCCTACCCTCCTTGTCCAGAATTTTTAAAACTACTCCTTCTACTTCTACAGGAATCAGAATGGATCTGCATTTTCAAAAGGAACAGGGAGATGGTGCAGTAGGTAAGTGTTTGTTTGCCACTAAACTGAAGATCTGAGTGCAGTCCTCCAGAACCCATGAAAAACCAGATTTAGAGTTCATGACTGGAATTCTGCATTCCTACAGAGAAATAAGAGGCAGAGACAAGACCAGGCACAGACGTTTGCAGACCAACTAGCCTAGTTTATGCAGTGGCAAACATCAGGTGACTCTCAAGCAATGTGAACAGTGAGGTCAGACAGGAATCTCTAACCTCCTCATCTGAACCATGGCACATGGGTGCTGATACTCAAGCCACACAAAAATACATACAAGCTAAACAACAATAAATATTTTTTAAAAATTGGATTGAATGATCTGAACCTCAATAAAAGAACGAAAATCAGATTAGATTCTGCCTACAAGGGAGGGTCATTTGCACCTTGCATCCCAAAACTTCTGAAGGCTATAGGTGTTTTGTTTTTGTTTTTAATTTTTTAATCATAACAACTTCATTGCTTGAAAACCTTTCTAGCTGAAAACAGCCTCCATGATTAGACCTCAGCCCTTCATGAAGGAAAAAATACCAATGCCTCTTGTATCTAACTCACTGCATATTGAACTTCCCTGATTAATGACATAAGAATGAGTAAAAAGTAGCAAGATCCTGAGAGAATATTTATAGAATCTTGGCATGCCTTAGGTATACCCCAGTCATACACAGACACACACAGTTCTATATACCTCTACACAGAAATAAGCAAAGGTGCCTGCAACTACCAAAAGAGGTGGCATGTTCTTACTGTAGGCTTCAGAGGCAGAGAAACCACAAGCATAGATCCGCTGGGGTTGGGGAAGGTCCAGGACTCACTTGGGGGAGCATTTAAAGGAGTTTATTCCAAAAGGAATCACCCTGTATGTGTGGCTAACCTACTAGCACCTTAAGGGATTGGCAATTACTCCTATATTATATCTGAAATCTTCTAATCCAAACCCCTATTATCTAGTTTGGTTGTTTGCTTAACCCAAGCTGAGCAAATTACTTCCTTTGCTACCAATTACCCTAGACTCAGCTATGTGGCCAAATAACAAAATTCTTTCCCCAGCCAAAAGCTATATGAGACATAGTGGGATTATTTTTGGTCTTGTCATTTGGCAAGAGAACTCTGTACAGAGGGACTAGGACGCTGGTGCTCTCAAGCAAGCACTGTAAACACTTCCTCCAATTCCCTTGGCTTCCTTGCTCTTTTTTTTTTTTTTTTTTTTTTGAAAAAGTTGCTAATGCACTGCACTGAGATTTAGTGGTTGAAACAGTGGCTTCTGGAGCTGGACTGTGATCATCTGAGCAATGTAGCAATGCCAGAAAAACAAAAAAAGCAGAGCATCACAGGACCAGCAAGAAGTGACCAAGAGCAGAGGCTACTATAGGTCAAAAAAAAAAAGTGTTTAAGGGTACTCAAGCAACTCAAAGCTTCCTGGGATGTTTAGCATCCCCTTTTCCCGGCTGAGTACCTTTCTCATAGAGCTTAGCTCCACTGGTCACTATGATGTGGCTCTCATAGATTTTCCTATGATGGACTCAAAATTTGAAGGTGACCTCATATAGCAATAATTGAAATTAGTTTTAGAATTATCTTCAAGCAATGATAGGTCCTCCAGCTCACAGAAAGACCCAGAGACCTTTCACATATATTGGTAGTTATGGTGATGAACACTTCTTTGTCTACTGTCACCAAGGCAGCAAATTCAGGTGGTTTCCAAAGCTTGAATCCTATAGATCCAGGCAACTTTGTGTTAGGGTGACATGTGGACTAAAGCAAAAGTAAATTAACCCCAGAACATCTGCCCTAAATTTGCTGGAAGATGTATCTAGTTACCTTCCATCAAGCATTCAAACATTAGAACTATGAGAAGACAACTAGCCTGGTGAGTTCCTTGTGACTTTCTACAAATTGAGCCTCAGAGTACGAAGTAAACATTATTAAAGAATGGTCCTGAGCTGTAAATCATATTCCTCTAAAGACAAACTAATTAAAAAAGAAAAAGAGGAGAGGGAGGAGAAGGAGGAGAAGGAAGAGAAAGAACGAAACTATACTACAAAAGAAATACTGATGGGCTGGAGAGATGGCTCAGAGGTTAAGAGCACTGGTTTTTCTCCCAAAGGACCAGGGTTCAAATCCCAGCAACCACTTAACAGTTCACAGCTAATTGCCAGGCATGGTGGCGCATGGGAGGTAGAGGCAGGTGGATCTCTGTGAGTTCAAGGCCAGCCTGGTTACAAAATGAGTTCAGAACAGCCAAGGTTACACAGAGAAACCCTGTCTTGAACCCCCCCCCCCAAAAAAAAACCAAAATACTGACATGATTGTGAAGTTTGCGAGGCTTTATGTAAAAGAAGGATACAGGATGTGTTGGTCTGTTCTAGAAGGCTTCTATACTGGCACTTTTTGGAATAAGATGTATTGTGTCTGAAATTTTGGGGAAGTATGAGCTTCAATGAGCAAGTTGCTTACTTTCTACTCCCACTGTAATGTCCACGAATTCCTATCTTTTATTAAATAGTGTCTTTCTTTGCCCTAGGTTTACTGAAGGCATCTCTTAATCACTTTGAGGAACAGTTCCCTTTCTTCCACAAACGTTGAGATCACAGCTATGTGGGGGTGGGGATAATAAAGGGGTTTGTTACGCATTAAAGCTGTAATTGGATTAGTGGGATCACACTGCAGACTTTAGCTTCATTTTGCCCTTTGAAGGGAAGAAGTATCCAGAGTGAGAAGCCACACCATAGTATCTATGAC
>CAJQZJ010034182.1:1570439-1616133 GCA_907164525.1 Lophiomys imhausi
AATGCATGCTGATAAAACTATGCTGCTAGAGGGCAAAGAACAGGTGACCATGAGCCTCGTGCTTCATTCTTTCTTCAACTGAAAGGGTGTGGTGACACACACTCTTCATTCCAACACACACAGGAGACTGAGGAAGGAAGATCAGGTCAAAGCCAGTTTTGGGTACATAGCAAATTCTGAGTGCAGTCTAGGTTACATAAAACCCTGTCCCAAAAAATTAGAAAGCAAAACACCTCTCAAGTCTGCTGAATGATGTGGAGAAATGAGAATCCCAGACTCCTGTTGGAGGAACGTCAGAGGTACCACTCTGGAAAACAATATGAAAATTCAATATCAGAAAATTAAACACTGTATGGTGATATGATACAGGCTCTCTATTCCCGCAGCACCCTGAAGATAAAGACAGCCTAGTGCCCATTGATGGATGAGAGCCTACGCAGAACTTAATGTACACTCCTGAGAGACTATTTCTCAGGTTTTAAAAGGAAAAAGGTTCTGAAGCACCCTGGGTAGACCTTAGAAACCATATGGCAAGTGAAGTGAACCTCCAACAGAAATGTCAAGTACCACAGGATTCTCCCTATATGAGTTACTGAGGGAAGTCAAAGCGCACATATAGAAAGGAGAACAGGGGTTGCTAAGGGCTGCATGGGGAGAGGGTTTGCCGATTAATAAGCAAGGATTCAGTTCTTCCAGTCTGTCCCCCTTCCCCCTGACCTTAGTTGAACATATGACTGTTTCAACCACCAGATTTTGCTGATATAGCACTACAGGACTTGTGAGTTAGGTCATAAAAAGTGTCAAGACTTTATACAATTTTCTTAAGATTTTTTTTGGAGAAAAAGAGAGCTACATGTGGTTAGTCTATCTACCTGGACTGTTAATGCAGAAAGTCATGATGGACATTGACATGTCCAGCTGAACTCTCAGCTTGCCACCCCCTTGAGCAATTGCATGAGATATCCTTTTGAGAGCTAGACTCGTAAATCTTCCCCATGTTTCTGATACACACATACATACATACACACACACATGCACACATACCATGATGAAAAGAAAAATGTATTTTATATTACAAAATTTGAGAAACGAATGTAAGATGTTGTATGGTATAGGTGTGTTCATGCATTCAGATTATTGTAACAAAATAAGGATAGCTTACCAACAACAACATTTATTTTCATGGTTTTGAAGACTTGAAATGCAGCATCCAATACCAGCATATTTGATATCTGGTGACACAGTTCACTTACTGTTTCATAAATGGCCTAAAACTATCATCTGTCACCGAAGGCCTGGTGGGATACGTTTCTATATTTGTGGATATAATTTCTATACAGATGCACTCCTGCTTATGCACACACACACACACACACACACACACACACACACACACACACACACAAATGTCTATTTGGTGTACATGATGAATGTATAGATGCATTTGGGGGCAGTACACATGTGTGTGTATGCATGTAGAGCCCCCAAGACAATTATTTCCCATGCACTTTCCACCTTCATTTTGATACAATCTCTTTCGCTGGAGCTTCCCAAGTATAACAGGTTGGCTGGCCCATTCGCTCCAGGGATCCACCTGTCTCTGCCTTCTGAGGGTTGGGATTATAAGGGATTATATGTAAATGCCTCTTTACCTTCAAAAATAAAAAGTGGGTGAAATCATTGCTTGGTGTATCCATACCTCCAAGGACATAGTAACGTCAACTCAGAGAATAGGGTATAGCAAATAGGACATTCCAGATGCCAGTGGGAAAAGGATACTGACAACTTCTGACTTCCTCGGTTTCCTTAAGGAAACTTGGGAATTTGAAAGGAAAGGCAAAGCATTTAATATGTGAAGAAGCTATTCCTGGAAAGCTTTGCAACAACCCTGGTGCTAATTCTGCAACCACACGTCATGAGACATCACTGTCACTGTGATCTGCCGCAGGGCTGATTCCCCTCCTTGTCCCAGACTGGCAGTTAAGGGCTGCATCCTAATAAAGATGGAATAACATGAAGTCATTTAAGCTGTCAAAGTGTGTTAGCTGACAGATGCTCACCTAACTCACACAGATGTGCTCTGGCACCATGTGACTAATGCTCCACGAAATGAGGAATCAAGTGTTAAAACTTCAGAGCAGTAGAGCCCTTTGAATAGCTTCATATTTTTGTTCTAGTCATTTTCATACCAAAACAAAAACAAAAACCCACAATTGCCATACATGTGATTATCCCACAAGGCTAGGAAAAACTAGCTATCAAGGGCTTCTTTCTCACAGCACATTCAAGTCTATACAGAATATATATGCCAGGGCCTGGGATGCAGAACAGATGGTAGAGTGCTTGTCTAACATGTATCATAAGGCCTTGGGTTCACTTCCCAGTTCTGCATAGAACCAGACATGGTGGCGCATGCTTGTAATCTCAGCACTCTGGAGGTGGAAGCAGAAGGACGAGAGGCTTAAAATCACCCTCCTTTTGCATAAGGGCTACATGAGACCCTGTCTCAAAAACAAAAAAACAAATCAAGTCTAATCACAAATCATATTAAGAAGTATGGTAGGTTTTGACCTCTTCTGTAATAGTAAATATCTGTATTAGAAACTGTCAATGTTCTGTGCATTAGAATATATCTATATATCTGAATGATAATGCTTTTTAACTTTTTATTTCCATTATCATTAACATATAAATCTACAATAAATTGTAGTAGTGACATTTTGATACAGCCATATACTGGCTACCGATCAAATCATGGTAATAGGTCTATCCATCACTGAAAGCATTTATCATCTTTCTAAGGCTACAGGAGAGAAGATTCTCCTCCAGGACACATTTAGAAAACTTTAGATCAGATATATGCATCTGTAACTGGTTAAGTTTATCACTAAGCTCATCTTTTCTTTTGCCATTTTATTCAGGGATATTTATATGCAAGCGGTCAGCATCATTACTTTCCTTATTTTTCCACAAATAGTCAGAAGTTTTACATATAGAGTTACTAAATTCATTGTTCCCCGCAAGAGTTGGATCACAATCATCAAATGTATTTATCTCAGTACATTCTTTATTTCACCTTACACACTTTCAACACTCTCCATGCTACCAGGGGACTCTTTAAAATTGTAGGTTTCATCAAGTTAGAGAGAAAACTCCAAATACCACCAAGCCCACTAGAGAAATTCATCCTTATAATTCTATTTCTTCAGAACCCTTCCTGTTACTACATTCTGTAGCAATCAGGAACAGAACTGAGAAAATGAATATATACATTAAAAGGGCCTTTAGTAGGTTAGCTTTCACAAAATGTTCTGGGTAGTCCAATGATTGGTGCCTCACACTGGAGGGATGAAAATCTAGGAGTGGTTCATTCTGTGAGGCTGTTTGTCTCAGCATTTGCTATCTGTCACTTAAGGCCTAAGAGATGCCTAGAGAGCTGCTGGTCTTCAGTCTATGTTGAAAATCCAAGAACCTGGTTCTAATATCAAAAATAGAATACATCAGCAACAGAATATTGACAACAAGCAGGAGTGAAGGAAAGCACGCAAAAAACAAAAACAATGTTCCTTCTCCTAAGTCCTTGTGGGCCAGAAAGAGCTGAGCACATACAGGTGTGTCTTTCCATGTCAAATAATCTGATCAAACAAAGTCCCTCACAACAGTGTCTAGAGATTTACATTCTAGTTGAATCCAGATCTAGTCAAGTTGGCAACCAAGAATACCTCATAAATGGTATGCCCTATAATTCAGAAATTTATTCATTTGTATATGTATTTATTGTAAAAGGTCTCAATATGTAGTCCAGAATGGCCTAGAACACACCCTCCTCCTAACCTCCCATGAACTTGGATTATAGGCTTGTGTTAAAACACTGGTTCAGTCTCAGGCTTCTTCTATTCTCAGCCCTCTCCCTATTAGCAAAGAGGATATCAATTTTAAGTCAAATACATTTTTATACAATGGTTGCTTATATGTTCTCAATACCTATACAAATACATAGTTGTTCATCAATATAAAATAAATTAGAAATTAGTTTAGCCAGGTGTACAATAAGCTTGAAAGTTCAAGCCAGGCCTGGTGAACTGAGAAACTTAGAAAAACTTTATATTAAAACAGAAAATACTAAAAGACATGGGACCACAGATAAGTGATGGAGTTCTTGCCTAATATGAGTAAAATAGGGGAGGCATGGGGATCAATAATTAGTATTAAAAAAAAGATAAGTTGGGGACCTAAGTTATACACACACTAAAATCTTGACACTGAACAAAGCAACCCTTTGATCCATACTTCATGTTGTCCATTAGAGAAAGATATAATGTTACTCTCCTCCTACAGACTCCACAGAAGTGCAACCAATACAACTGCCCTGCTTCTAGCTACTCTAGGTTGTGTGACTCGGAGTAACTTGTCTCTCCTTTGTTCATCTATATTTTCCAGTTTTTCTATTCAGAGCAAGGTTCATCACCTAATTTTCAATTAGTTCCAAAGATCTTAGCATTACCAAGAACTCTCTATGAGTTTCCTGTTCTGGATCCAGTACACATTCTGATTCTTTAGCTTTGGGGTTGAGGGAACTTGGCAGAGCACCATATCATTTGGGGCTAATTTGAGATCTGTCTGGTACTTGGTTACCATCTGTTAAAATAATCTAAACAACATAGAATTAGAAGCTGGATGTGAATCACTGAAGGGTAGCTTGAAGCAATGAGAAAAACAAGTCAAGAATTTATAGACACTTTTACTTCTTATTCAACAGATATATTTGACTCATTTGTATTTTAAAATGTTGGCTTCTTTCTTTCTCTAAATTCTTTCATGCAAAGATACATGCTGTCTGTGGATATGAAGTAAAAATTTGCTCCTCCTGTTAGAGATGTGAACATGTAAGGCAATATGATGAAACTATCTCTTCTGTCTAAGACAGAAGAGGGAAAATGTCATCCAGACAAATAGCAATTCTTTTTTTTTTTTTTTTAGTTTATTTATTTATTGCTTCAGGTTACAGCTCCATCATAGTGTCTTCTTTCCACCCCTCCCAGTCCCGCCCTCCCACCCTCTACCCCCTAACCCTTACATCCCACTTCTCTGGAGTGGAGTGTCCCTACCTAACGGTCCCCTGCCCCAGTTCAGCAGTCATATGAGGGCCAAGAGCTTCCTCATACACTGGGGACCTAAAAGGCAGTACCACTAGGGCAAAGTGTCTCATTGACAGGTAACAAAGTCTATGTTCCTGTTCCCTTTGGTGAATTGGTTGTAGTATAGTTATCCTGTACTATATAGCTAAAATCCGACTATAAGTGAATAGATGCCATGTGCATCCTTCTGAGTCTGGATTAGCTCACTCTGGATGAGCTTCTCTAGTTTCATCCAGTTGGCTGCAAATTGCATAATTTTATTGTTTTTGATAGTGGAGTAGTATTCCATTGTGTAGATGTACCACAGTTTTTTAATCCATTCTTCGGTTGAGGGACATCTGGGTTGTTTCCAGTTTCTAGCTATTACAAATAAGGCTGCTATGAACATACATGAGGAAACTTCCTTGTGATTTGGTGAGGGGTCATTTGGATGTATACTCAGATGTGGCATGGCTGGGTCCCGAGGCAGAGCTATCCCAAGTTTTCTAAGATATCACAAGACTGACCTCCATAGTGGTTGCACAAGCCTGCACTCCCACCAGCAATGGAGGAGGGTTCCCCTTTCTCCACACCCTTGCCAGCATGTGCTGTCATTTGAGCTTTTGATCTTAGCCATTCTGACGGGTGTGAGATGGAATCTTCGAGTCATCTTGAGTTGCATTTCTCTGATAGTTAAGGATGCTGAGCATTTCTTCAAGTGTCTCTCAGCCTTTAGGAATTCCTCCTTTGTGAAATTCTCTGTTTAGCTCTTTTCCCCATTTTTTGATTGGATTATTTGATTTCTTGGCATTTAATTTCTTGAGTTCTTTGTAAATTTTGGACATTAGCCCTGTCAGATGTGGGGTTGGTGAAGATTTTTTCCTAATCTGTAGGCAGCTGTTTTGTTTGAATGACAGTGTCTTTTGCCTTACAGAAGCTTTTCAGTTTCATGAGGTCCCATTTATTGATTGTTGGTCTTAGGTCCTGAGCTGTTGGTGTTCTGTTCAGGAAGTTGTCACCTATGTCAATGAGTTCAAGGGTTTTTCCCACTTTCTCTTCTAGTAGATTTAATGTGACTGGTCTTATGTTAAGGTCTTTGATCTACTTGGACTTAAGTTTTATACAAGGTGATAAGTATAGATCTAATTTCATTATTTACAAGTGGACAACCAGTTGGACCAGCACCATTTGTTGAAGATGCTGTCCTTCTTCCATTGTGCGGTTTTGGCTTCTTTGTCAAAGATTAGTTGGCCATAGGTGTGTGGGTTCATTTCTGGGTCTTCAATTCGATTCCATTGATCCACTGATCTGTTTCTATACCAGTACCATGCTGTGTTTATTACTATTGCTCTGTAGTACAGCTTGAAGTCTGGGGTGGTGATACCTCCAGATGTTTTAGCAATTCTTTTAAAAAAAATCACTAGCCTTAAGCAGCATAAGAAATCATGTCATTCCTGATGGCTGAGTAGTATTCCATTGGTGTAGATGTACCACAGTTTTTTATCCATTCCTCCATTGAGGAACATCTGGGTTGTTTCCAGTTTCTAGCTATAACAAATAAGGCTGCTATGAACACAGATGAGTAACAATGAAACCCTGCAATTTGCAGCCAAATGGATATAACTAGAGAAGCTCATCCTGAGTGAGCTAACCCAGACTCAGGAGGATGCACATGGCATCTATTCACTTATAATCGGATTTTAGCCATATAGTACAGGATAACTATACTACAACCAATGCACCAAAGGGAACAGGAAAATAGATTTTGTTACCTGTCAATGAGACACTTTGCCCTAGTGGTGCTGCCTTGTAGGCCCCCAGTGTATGAGGAGGCTCTTGGCCCTCTTATGACTGCTGAACTGGGCGGGGGACTGATATGTAGGGACACTGTGATGGAGATGTAATCTGAAGTAATAAATAAACATTAAAAAAATACTGTCATACTCTTCCAAAATATCCAAACATGCAGTATCAAATGAGAGCAAATATTCAAGATTTCTTAATACAGTTCCATTTTGTAATAGCATCAGCCAGTTCTGTCTACTGCTGTGTAACAAACTACTCCCAGAGTAACTTAAAACAAAGACATTTTATTATCTCAGTTTCTTACATTCAGGAGACTCAGAGCAGCTGAACTGGGTGGAATGTTCCAGGAAGTTCTCATGAGATTATGAAGAAGATGTCAGTTGAAAATGTACTCCACAAAAGGATTGAAGAGTCCACAGGCTCTATGACTCATTCCTGATCTATGCAGAAGGGTTTCATGCCTCAGGCAGCCCGAGAGTCCCAAACTCATGGCTGCTGGCTGGTGAGTCATCATGACTCCCTGACCAGGAAGAAACCACATGCCTTCTCTGACCAGGCCTCACAATGACACATCATCACTGCATCACATTCCAGCTGGTAGAAATGAGCCCTGCAGGGTCCAGTCCATGCACAAGCAGAGGTGAATTCTGATCCATAGTTAAGGGGCAGACAATCAAATAATGTGTACACCTCTTACATCTGATTAAGGCTTATGTCAAAAATTATTTTCCTCAGTTATTTTGTTCAGGGGAATACAGATTGACTCCAGAGGTCTAAGCAATTCAAGGGTATTAAAAGTAACCTTGAAACTGGAATTGGAGCCCAGTTAACAGGGTGCTTCTCTATCATGCACAAAGTCCTGGGATGGATTCTCAACAAAACATAAAATACTTTAGGGTAGTGCATGCCTGCAATCCCAGCATCTGAGAGGTAGAGGCAGGAGAATCAGAAATTCAAAGTTATCCTTAGGATCTTGGTTTGATTTTTATTGCTGAGACAAAATGTCCTGACAAACCAACTTGGAGGAACTGGTTTTTTTTTTTTTTTTTTTTTTTAATTCGAAGTTCCAGGTTATGGTCCATCATTGTGGGAAGTCATAGCTGCAGGATCTTGGGACAGACGGTAGGTTACACTGAGTTCAATGTTAAGAAGCAGAAAGATGAAGCTTGGGGTTAGCTTCCTCTCTCTCCTTTTCTCTCAATCCAGAATTCAGACCATGGTATGGTGCCACGCCTTGTGGGAGGGTCTTACCTCAAAGTAATGAAGATAATTCCCTACAGGCATGAATAAAGGCCCATTGCCCACATAATTCTAGACTTTTCAGTTGACAATTAACACTAACTACCACAATAGACTGTGTAGTTAACTCAGGCTGGGATAAATGAGATTCTAACTCAAACTTGAAAATAAGGTAAAAAAAATAAAATAAAATAAACTGAACTCCAGAGACCTTAGGAAGGTAAATGAACTTCAAGCTACTTCAGAAAACACTAAACCCAAGAGAATCAAGTCAGAGAGCCAAACCTTGGTTACCATGGCTTATATTATCTCCATCATGTGTTTTGTATGAAAACCCATGCCTGCCATCCAGAGTGTCCATACTCTACTGATAGCTCAGCAATGATTGACAGTGGTGAAGAAAATAAGAATATGCAAAGACCCATAAGACAAAAGGATGGTGAAGCTCAAAGGCAGAGGCGCAGTCATTATAGTGCTGCTGTTCTCCTTTCCTCTCTGTTATTGTTTCAGACAGCTGTGAGACTCCACATGCAATACTATAAATTGGCACCTCATGGAAAGCAGGCTTGTAGAGTCCATGACTCAAGCATTTAAAAGAGAAGCCAGAAAAAGATGTGCTTTACATGTGCATAGTAACCGATTCCTCAACACAGCATATTCTCCTTTGCCACCTACACACAGACACATGATTACTGCCAGTGGGGGTTGCCTTTGTGTACAAAGGGTAGCAGAGGAAGACCGTTGTCCTTGGGGACACGTATCTGCAGTGAGGATGGATGCTTAATTGAAATGGAAAGCGGTTCAACACCTTGTGTTTTGAGAGCTTATGAAATCTTTACTACAATAATAAAAAAAAAGCAAGAAAAAGAGTCATTCTGCACTAGTAGGTGTTATTTTAGGAAGGAGAGAACTATATGCATGGAATTCAGGAGCCTCAAAGACAGTAAGTGTACACATGATTCTACACAAAAGACAGACTGCTATGGTGCCCCGTGTTGGTTGGTTTCACTGTCAGTTTGACACAACCTAGAATTGACTAGGACAGTGGCTCTCATCCTCCCTAATGCTGTGACCCTTTAATACAGCTCCTCATGTTGTGGTGACCCCCCGACCATATAATTCTTTTGTTACTACTTCATATTTGTAATTTTGCCATTCATGAGCTGCAGTGTAAATATCTGGTATGTGACCTCCAAAAGAGTAGAGAGCCAGAGGCTGAGAACCACTGGCTTGGGAAGAAAGTCTTAATGAGGAATTAGCTATAGGTGATTAGGTTAGCATACAGGCATCTGTCAAGTGTTGTCTTGGTTGTGAATTAATGTAAGAAAGCCTAGCCTATTTATTGTGAGTGACACCACTCCTTAGGCAAGTAGTCCTGAGCAGCTTAAGAGTAAAGACAGCCAGTTGAGCAAAAGTAACAAGAAGACGACAATTTTGGTCTATGGTCTGGCTTCTTTTCTAAAAGCTTGTGTCATGGACTCTCCAAGCCTGCTTTCCATGAGGTGTCAAAGTAACAATTACATGTGACTAGCTGCTCATGCTCCTGGCTTGACTTCCTCTCAATGATGGAGCATAATCTAGGATTGTACGATTAATAAACGCTCTTCTCGCCGGGCGGTGGTGGCGCATGCCTTTAATCCCAGCACTTGGGAGGCAGAGGCAGGCGGATCTTTGTGAGTTCGAGGCCAGCCTGGTCTACAAAGCGAGTCCAGGACAGCCAGAGATATTCAGAGAAACCCTGTCTCGAAAAACCAAATAAATAAATAAATAAATAAATAAATAAATAAATAAATAAATAAACGCTTTTCTTTCCTTAATAGCTTTTGGTCAGGAAATTTTATGTTAGCCACTGAAAACAAAGATGGCCCTGCTGTCAATGAAGAGGACTCATGAAAAATTTCTATAGATGCATCTACATATGCATGCGTATATAAAGCTTGAGTCTGGGGAGATGGTTAAGTCAGTAATGCACTTGCAGCATAAAAATATGGACCGTAAGTTTGGACACTCAGAACTCACATAAAAGTCAAGCATCTATAACTCTAGTGGTATTGGTAGAGAGAACAGAGACAGGAAGATCTCTAGAGCTTACTAGCCAAATAAATAGGTGGAGAGAGGAATTGAGGCAAATAGATACTCCATGCCAATATCTAGCTTTCATGTATGAACACATGCACACAAAAGCATGTGCGTACACTACACACACACACACACACACACACACACACACACATTAAAAAGATGTTAAAATATCAGGCATCATTGTCAATAAAGACTTGGAGTCCCTAGGACTCATGAAATTTTGAGAATACTGGTCCTTTACATGTATAAAATATAGGATTGTGGGAAAAGATTTAGAAAATCAGTTTGTTCAAGGGAAGTTCTTGTAAAGTGCAAAACTACATTGCATTTGAGGAATCTGAATACATCCTGCAAGATAGGGCTTTCACCAGATCAGGAAACGGGGAAGAAGATGTGTTAGAACATCATAGCCCCACTCAGATGTTGCTCAGCCCTCATGAGATGTCATGAGACCATAGTTAGACATTACTGCAGACATGAGAAATTTTACTGACAGAGATATACAGCATGCCTGCGTGACATGGATATAGTAGCAATAGTCCAGATAATTTTATGGAAAGTTCTCTTGAGTATAATTTACATGATGTCCCAACAACCATGCACAAAACCCAGACCTGTCACTGGTAGAGCCACATACCAACTGTGCATGTGGTCTTTAGACTCAGGGCTGTGACAGTACCTTAGGCTACTCATTTAGGAAACTCTGAGTCCAATTTCATTTACAATAACAGCATCTGTCAAAATACCATGCACACTGTAAATAGTTCTGCTTAGTCTCCTAAAAGATCAGTGACCTTCTCATGTTCTTTCTCAGACTCCCCAATATTCCATGACTTTTATTTACTCAATAATGCTTAGAATGTACTTGAAAATAAATCAGTGCAATTGACTTTTTCTTTCCTATCTAACAAGAAATAATAGTAGGCTTATACTATATGTTTCTAGTTATCATCATAATCAAGCCAATCTTGCTTTTCAATATATATATATATATTTATATATATTTTAAATATATATAAATTATTTTAAATATTTAAATATATTTTATATATATTTATATAAAATATATATAAATATATATAAAATATATTTATATATATTTTAAATATATATAAATATTTAAATATATATATTGAAAAGCAAGATTGGCTTGATTATGATGATTATGATGATTATCAATGAGCCATATGCTTAGCTCTCCTTCATGCGCTTTAAATTAACAGAAGAGGTAGAACTTTAGGCTCCCTGAAACTCAGAGTTATCTTTAATGTACAAGCTTTGAAGGTTTCAAATTTAAATCATAAAGAGAAACTGTTTGGACATTTTTTAGTAGGTATGTAATATATATTATGTTATTATTATATATTATATATGATATATTGAATATATTTATATTATATTTATATATATATCTCACATAGGTTCTATCTGGCTCTGCAAATAAATAAAATAATAAACCACACAAAGACCATTTCTTTTTATGCAATGAAGTTACTGGTCTCCGTGCTATATACATTCAGTTAGAGCTTAGTCTTTACTAGCCAGTGTATATGCTGATACCTTTAACCTGGACTGAAGACATAATTTAAGACAATGCATAGTAACCTTAGGATCCTTCCCAGAGAATCGCAATAGAATCACCTCTGGAGAGAGAAAGATCACAGTGGGCAAGGTGGCCATAATGGGGAGAAGTTAGCAGGGAGGGAACTAGAGAGAGACTAGGGGGCAACCTGTTGTGGCAGCAGAGGAAAGATGCAGGTTCATGTACCTAAGCACGTCTTCAGACTAGCTAGAGACAGGCAGAAGAGCACATGGTAAGCTACTCAAAGGCTAAAATCCCCAAAACTTGTCTCTTTCTCTTTAATATAGTTATCTCTGGTTAAAAAAAAAACTTTTAAAAGTTTGTGGGTATGTGGGAATGACAGGTTCTAAGGTTCTACATGCTCCCATATGCTTATCACAGCATATGCGTGGAGGTATGAGGATAACCTCCGGTGTCTGTCTTCACCTAGTACAAGATAGAGTCTCTTTGTTGTTCACTGTTGTAGATGCTAGGCTGGCTGTCCTATAAGCTTCTGTGGATTCTCCTGTCTCTGTCTCCTACCTCACTGTAGAATCACTGGGGTTAGAAAAACACCCTGTGTTTTACATGGGTTCTGGGGATTAGAACTGGGGTCATCATGCTTACAAAGCAAATCCTGAAAGCTACCACTAGCTTGAACTTTTACTCTTTAAAAAAAAAAAAAAAGATGTATTTATTTATTTGTTTGCTTGTTCATTGAACATGTAAGGGTGTTTCGCTTGCATGCCTGTGTGTGCACCATGTGAGTTCCTGGTGCCTGTGGAGGTCAGAAGGTAGTAGCATTGGATGTCCTGGTAGTGGAGGTATGGATGGTTGTGAGTGATCATGTGGACCGCAAACTGAGCCTGGGTCCCCTGCAGGAGCCATACGTATGGAAAAGAGATAGTCACTCCCTGCTGAATGATGCAGCTTCCTCTGCACCTAAAACATGATATTAAATACAAGATCACACATATTTCCATATGTATGTACGTGTGTGTGTGTGTGTGTGTGTGTGTGTGTGTGTGTGTGTCTGGAGAGAGAGAGAGAGAGAGAGAGAGAGAGTTGATAAGTTCATTTATATCCCTTATATAATTAGTCCCTTGACACAGTTTTCTACTGTAGCCACTGTGAAACACTTGTCTATCTAGATACTAACCCTAAAATATCCTTAGTATTAATAATGGTAGTAATGATGTCATGCACAGGATATTGTGTTGAGTTTAATCAATCCAGAGTTTGCCTCCATGTCTTCTTTCTGGGTGTCAGTGTTTTCTTGCTTTTTTTTTTTTTTTTTTTTTATTAAGCACGTTTGCTTAGAGTGTGTTGCTCTTGGCTGTTCTTCCAGAGCAGAATCTTCTCTTGAAACCAAAAGGATTCAAAGATGATCAATAAGTGTTAGAGGACCCTACAAGCACCTCCAAAATCAAACTGGAGTTCTCTCTGAGCTCTCATCAGCTTCTGAGTTGTTCATCATTGCTGTCAGTTGACAGTTTCTATGATGAGGTCAGCCTGAAGATCAACCCTGAAAATGTCATTATTCAGAACTTTACTTCAGTTCCATTTCAGGCCTGTGAGGAAGGCTATATGTGTTATATACCAAGAGACACTTATTAATTAGCACTGATATATTACCACTGAAGTGATATTATCTCCTGTGCATTTATTGACATATCTATGTTTACACTGTCACAGTAAAACCACTTTACATTAACAAGAACTTAATTTACTCCATGAGCAAAGTTATGTAACTAGCTATAAGGAATGCAAAAGCAATTTGCAAATATAAAATTGCTTTAAGGAGAAAATGTAGAGAATTACGCTATTAAGATTATCATCAAAATTCAATTAAATGTTCACCAGCTTTTAGTTATGAAAAGGGAAGACACACAAGCCTGAAATGCTAGTCAACTGTTAAATATTAATTAATGGAAGTAATGTTTCCTGATTTAGCCCTGAAAGTTGGTAAAGCATTTCAAATAAATGTTGACTGAAAGAAAAATTAAAAATTACCTAAAGTTTCATTTGGCAAGTCTTAAGAACTTGAACTCTCACACATATTTTACTGTTTAAGCTTTTTTTTCCCCTTTCATGCGCAAAGAGTTTCCTCTTATTTCCTCTTGTTGAAAGAGTTACTTTCACCCATATATGGCTCTAAAAATATAAACCATTTTAGAGTGACTGTTGAAATTATTCACTATTAGCGTAGAGCTAATTTTGGATTTTTGTTCCTAACAATATCGTCTGGGAAAGTTTCAAGTGAAAATAGGATTGTAACACACACGTAAAAACTTTGTGGTGTTTTCTAAGGGAAATCTCATGCATCAAGGGTGTTATTTTATCTTTCAGAGGAATCTGTTTAGCCTACCAGTTGCCTATCACTATTCATTTTTGAAATCCAAGTGTGTCTCCTAGAGAACTTTGAACATGCTTACTGATTTCAAAGCAACCCCATATTTGTGCGATGACATCATCTTCCACTCCCCTGCACTGGGAACTCACCGTTCTCTGAACTGAAAGTCTGGAGCTAGTGCCAAGGGTTTTCTCACCTGTGAGTCCATTTCCCATAATCCTAGACAGACCTGCCTGGGCAGCAGCTGATGGGTATGAGCCGTTGCATCCACCTCTCTGCTTTTGACCTCTTTTAGACTGATTCTTCAGTCTTGCTAAGACTATGGTCAATGCCACAGCAAATGACAGTCATACCTGCAAGCCTGCCATTATTCCCACTTGATTGACCTGTCTCCTGGCAGTGAGTCAAGCACTGTGGCTGCTTAAGAATAATCCAGAATGGCCAATAAAAGAGACTCTGGCCCATGAAAGCAGGAAGTTATATGGTTAGTTTTTTTCTGAGTATGGAGCACTCGGCCAAAGGTCCTTGTGCTGGTCTCTCATTTATTATATGATCCTAGTCTGAGGTTCCCAGGGACAGAAACGCAATGCATTCTAGAGTGTCAGTAGACTCTGCAGTAAAGTGACAAAATGTCTCCTTGTCTGGCTTACACTGCTGGCATAGCTTAATAAACAACAACAACAAAATGTAAATAGGATGCAGTGTGGCTCCCCCTGGGACAGGATAGTCAGTCCTGCTGCTTCTTGACAGTAACTCTCATACTGGAGAACAACAATCGATAAAAATAACTTCAAACTTTTCAAAGATGTTAATTTTCAAATTTACATAGTGGTTACACTTTCTTGACAGAATTCTTTAGCAAGTAGAAGGAGACACCCTTTCTTGAGATTCAAAATAAGAAAGACAGTGAGTGTGAGAGAGAGAGAAAGAGAGCATACCACATACAGAAAAAAGACGAGCATATAAAAAATCATATACTATACACATGGTTACTACCACACACAAGCACATGCATTATACAAACACAAACACAAACGTGTACAATGACACACAGAGGCATGCACACATAGGCATGGACAGATATCTATAGATATACACAGACCCACACCAATAAATTCATATGTAAGTAGAGACTTCACAGGAATATGTAGATACACTCACATTGACACCCACACAGAGACATACAGACCAACACAAACAGATATATCACACAGAGAGGCACACATTCATACATACAAGCACAAGAGATATATACAGAGACGAGTGAACACCTAAAGAGAGATGTTTCTTCTAACAATTCACATTATTAGATACATATGACTTTCTTTATTTTTACAAGTAAAAAGAAAAATTACTTCCTATGATGCTGCTTTTTTTAAATGTATTTTTAAGATTCTGAATGGAGGATGAGGTCTTTTTCAAGTTCTTTCTATCTTTTATCTTCTCATTGGGGGTATCTTTCACTGAGTAAACTTGGACAAAGACAGTGGATGAGCCACTGGCCTGACACACCATGTGGAGCCTGCCCTTTTAGAGCAACTCAATGCCAAAATAGACAGCAAAGAAAACTAAATCCGGCTTGAACAATGCTGGCCCTAAAATAGCCATGGGGTCTATGACCACAGCAGCAGGAAAGACGGCTGATCATCTGCCAGAATCTTTTCTTTTGGTTTGTCACTATTGAGTGACACAGAGGACACGAAGGCCCTGTCAAACACACAAGTTCAGAACCCCGAATCAGAGATACTAATAATAGTTCCTAGCGTAAAGCTGTCTGTCCCCTCTGGAGAGAACTAATGAGCCAAGTTCCTCTGTGATCTTGACCGCTTTAGCAGAGATACCTCTGGAATGCCTGCTGGATATAAGCTCTCTACCAGGTTTTTTCCTCCTGAGTATTCACTGCTTTATCCTTCACAGCAATTCTGTCTGGTAGGTTTTGGTACTCTTATAAGGAAACTGAGGCTTGGAGAGAAGACTGACTTCTTTATCCACAATAACATAGCTAGAAAGTTCTTTCTGTGGTTACAGGCATCTATATATGCTGGGCAGGAGAGAAACTGTCACCTTTGACAGTCTAAACTGAAGACACACCACTAAAAATATAGATCACAATGTCATTTTCAAACCAATAGCAGAATCAGGAGTCCAGGAGAAAGAGACCAATTGAGCCCAGGAGGGTTCCAAAGTAGTTTAGAGAGAAAGAGCTTAATTAGGGTTGAGGGAAGAACTCAGCATAGCAAATGGAAGGCAAGCAAAGGCCACAGTAAGTAAGAGGTAAGGCAGGATCTGAACGCAGCTATTTATTTGCAATGGTCCAGGCTGGTAGGGAGACATATTGACTGGAGTTTCAGGGTATCTTGGATAAGCAGACATAAGACTGAAAGGGGTCTCACAGTAAAGTTTCTAAGCTGAGGATTTAAGAAGTCTTTTGAATTCTTTATCTTAAAATACAAGCAACAATCAATGTATGATAAAGGTCAAGTCTCTGGATGCAGAACCCTGACCACCA
The DNA here is from genome assembly GCA_907164525.1 of Lophiomys imhausi. Classification (NCBI taxonomy): domain Eukaryota; kingdom Metazoa; phylum Chordata; class Mammalia; order Rodentia; family Muridae; genus Lophiomys; species Lophiomys imhausi. The sequence goes on from CAJQZJ010034182.1 coordinate 1,587,107, forward strand.
AGGAGAGAGCCGGAGGGGCTAGGATGAAGTGGAGATAATTACAGGATTGAACTGGTTTTGTTTGAGGCAAAGCAGGAAATGAGTAGCCTGGTTGATACTCAGCCCATAAACTCTTGGTAAATCAAAGTAATTCATGGTAGCCTTTGCATTTCTTCCATTCTTCTCTTCATGGGACTAAGAGATATAAATCACTTCTGACTGCTGATGAGGGACCACACCATTCTTAAATGGACTGAGATCATGACACTTATCCAAACCTATTCCCCCATTCCCAGATAGTGGGTGTGTGACTGGGACTGACCTATGTCTACAGCCATGAACTCTTGAGGAAGGGGCTTTCCCTAGTAAGGACATCTCCCTCCCCTAGGAGAATAGGAGACATATCCAAGGGTGCTGGAAGTTACATAGCAACACATTCTTCATTAGTGTTTGTGAGACTAAAGCCTAGCAACTCATGAAGGACTCAAAGGTACACAGGATCTCTGTGCATGAGACTGACAGTTATGGTTGTAACTGGTTCAGAGGTGGTCACATGTTACTCACCCAGATAGTAACCCTAGGCTGCAAGTACAGGAAACCAGCCATGCCCATTTTATTCATATTTTATAGCCTACAGCAAACATTTACTTAGCAATTCCACACTGCCTATCACCGCCTTAGACACTTATGTAGAACTTGGAGTCATACTGAATGCAAATAAGATGTTAATTATTGTAACCAAACGATGCCTGTATCGTTAGACTGTGATGAATTTTTAAGATGCGCTGGCAGGGGAGATAGAGTCATAATACAATTCTCTATGAGGGACTTGAAAGAATGATCATTAAGATCCGTATGCTTGTGTATTAAAGGCGATAAGATTTGTGAACTGGGACAAAAGCCTTCTAATAGGATGGGACTTTTGTTTGTTTGTTTTTCATTTTTTCTCTTTCTTTTTTTAATCCTGACTCTAGGGGGAATGTTTCATCCCCATGAGTCACCAGGATGGTTTCTCTCAGGTAAGACCTAGAAGATTCCTGAAATGCTTCTTCCCCTGATATTGAGAATCTGACTCAAACCAACTGAGGATGATATTAAAGGGGTCTGATTAGAAGTCTAAATCTTGCTCCTTCTAGCCTCTGCAGGGATGCTTTCTGAGCCCTGGACAGCGTTTTCTGGATGATAGAAACAGGCACATGGTTTGGAATCTGCAACAGCTGAACAACACCGACTTGGAGAAATAGCAGCTCAAAGACAATAGATAACCATCTCTATAATCTCAAAGACATGACTCATGCTGGTGAGTCATTCACGGTCAGCTTGGTGGGTCTCAGGGGGACCAAGTTCTCAACTCAGAGAACACTGTGCACTGACCGCCCACCAAGTAAACAGTGCCAACTCCCTTTTGTGATTCTAGGAAAAGAATCTTAGAACTTTTCGATGAAGAAATCAGAGAGCGCTGTGGCTGCTGTGTGCGAGCAGAGTGGAAACAGGAGGGATGAAACCGGCACTCGAGCAAAGCCAGGCAACTTCCGGGCCTTTCCACTCTCAGTTCCGATATTCTCTAGTGCTGGAGCCCAGAGCGCAACACTTGGGTAAACATTCCACATTGGTGTGAACACCTTGGTGACTTGAGTAAATTATGAATTCCCAAGACAGAATTACAGTGTCACCAGTGTGACTGGGTATAGCTGGGCAAGCTTTCATTCTCCCTCCTATTAGTTATAACATAAATACTACACAAGCACCAAGTAGAGCCAAAACTGCTCACTGAAAGTATCTTTTTTGATATTAAAACGATGAGTGTATTTTCCTTAAGAACCCTTTTAGCAACATGTACAAATAAAGCCACACACAGTGACAAACTGTACCGCTTGGAGTTTAGCTGATGACATCCTTGTTATTGAAACAGGAAATGACTCAGCCTTAGCCAGACCAGAGAGGATCATATATTTTATTCCGTTTTGTTGGCTCATTAAAAAAAGAAAAGAAAAAAGAATAATCATCACAAGGCAACCATGTTGTTTTGTAAATAATATATTTTCTTTAGAGAGGAAAAAAGTGAAGTAAAGAAAGGTTAAAGCTTCATTTGTCTAACGTATGCATTTGAGCAAATGCATGATGAAAGAATTCATTGATAAGTCATTATTAAAATATTACAGAATAGGTTTTTCACAAGTATTAGGGTCAAATGACTGTTTTAATCTACAGAAAATATGTTTAATATATTTAAAGAGGATGAGTTATGGTATTAGAACCTAGCTAGAAAACCTGTCAGCATTGAATGCTAACATTTCTGTAATTAGCTGAAAACTGCTCTGTTTAAATAAACTTTTTAAGCATAATTTTCTTTTTATTTTATGTTAATTGGTGTTTTGACTGCATATATGTCTGTGTAAGAGTGTCAGAAGCCTGGAACTGGAGTTACAGACTGACGTGAGTAGCCATGTGAGAGTGCTGGAGTTGAACTGGGCTCTTCTGAAGAGCCAGTGTTCTTAACCACTGAACTATCTCTCCAGCTGCTAGATAAACTTTTTTTAAAAATTTGGTTAAGACATATCACTTCCCTCCTTCCTTTTCCTCTCTCAAACTCTCCATTGCTCCCCCTTTCCCTTTCAAATTGATAACCTCATTAATTATTATTGTTGTTACATATGCATGGGTGTGTGTGCACAAATCCACAAATACAAACTTAGAAAAACTTTTAAACCACATTTGTAAGTAATAGAGTTTTACTAGCATCCTGATTTTTTTTCCTTTTCTTTCTTTTTTTTTAGTTATGGCCAGGGATAATCTGAAGTTCATCTTTGTCTACTCAAACTTTGGAGCTGTGATAACTGGTAATCAAAATCAGCGAATCAAATAAATAAAAAGCTGAACATAGATTAAACACTTCATGAATTTTTACATAAATAACTAAAAGACTTTACTGACTGAACACTAACAATAACTAAAATCATGGTTTTGGAACAACAGTTTTACCTCTGAAACATGCTTAATTAAAACATTATATTTTGCATTCAAAAATTAGCAGTTAGTAATGAGTTCACCCACACAGAGCTAGATGACTCAAACAGAAAGGCTTTCAGGTCTCTGGCCTTAGATATATGACATCTCTTGTCAATCATTGGTTTTCTTGGTCAGGTAAATCTCCACCTGATATTTTTTTGTTTTGTTTGCTGCAAGGTGACTGTTACTATTGGATGCTGTGTTAGAACATAAAACTACAGCATGTCATGGCTTTGGCCTCTTTGTACATGCAGACCAAGCAGGCTTGCTTCTCCAGGCAGCAGAGGGGTAAGACTCAAGCACAAACTCATGGCACACGTGGCTGGCTCCTGCCCTGCTTCTCGGTAAATGCATCCACTCCTTTTCTCTGCCAGTTGAAGGGCAGTCTGCTCAGAGCTTAGAAAGCTCTGGGCTTAAAAAAATTCTTTTCCCTCCTTAAATCTCAGAATGAATAGTTTCCATCTGTAATTGTTAGTTTTATATTTTTAAATAGTGAACTACAAAACGGAATGTCTCATTATCTGTAAAGTGATTCAGGCATTCGCTGCGCACAGCTCTGTTGGTAGAAACACAACACAGTCATTTGTCTCTGGGGGGAGGGGCAGCACTTATAAAGACAGTTCCTTTTTTTTTTTCTTTCTGCTCTCTCTCTTCCCAGCTATCTGCTGTCCCCATGCTCTGCAAAGATCTAATTTAGGTATTTGAAAAATACTCTAGACATTATCCTGGACTGGCAGCTATGCAAACACATGTGGTTTCAACCCTTTCTTTTAAATTTGAAGCAGATTATTTCAATGAATGTGTAAAAAGTTGACTCTCCTAAAGTGTGGTTTGTGATGCCTATGAGCCTATTCAGGAAAACCACAGTGCCTGACATGTATTCTCTGTGATTTTCCCTAAGACATGAAGAGTCCTTTGCAATTTTAGACTTTTACAATGACAGCTTTTCAGAGTCGTGTACTTTCTTGTGCCCTGCTATGAAATGTTTTACCTTAGCGATTTAAGAAAGTATCTATCTGCCCCACCATCTGGCCAGGGTTTCTCCACTCTTGAGACTGGCTTATGAGATCTCATCAGAGAAGTCGAAGTCATTGTGGTGAGGTGCTCATTTCACAGAGGGTCAAGCACCTTAACATTTTCACACTGCCATGACAACATGTTAGTTCCTAGAAGTATCCTTTCTGGATGCAAGGTGTCAGACAGTTCTAGAATTGAACTCCTAATGAGACCCTGCATTTGAACAAGATCACTTTTGTAAGCAGTTATAGATATCATACCAACAAGAGGATTTTCTTTCAATTGCACAGTGTCTGAGAATTTCAGCAAAAGTATTTTCTAGTTCATCAGTCCCAAAAAATAATCTCTGGAAGCAGTATTACGACATAGCCTTTGTTTTTGAATTAGTTAATCACAACAATATAATGCCTTATTAGGAAAGTAAATCCAAAGACTTTCTTTCAGTCCACAATTTGCCTTTACTCAGCTATAAATTCCCACATCCCATAGACTACATTGCCACCATAGCCAGTAGTCCCTTCAATGTATGTGTGTTTCCATTTGTGTGTCTGTGTGTAACGTCTACGTTTGTAAGTGTGTCTGTGTGTGCATCTCTACTTCCAACCAAGGCTTTTCCTGGCTGAGAAAGAAGTCTAAACAAACATAGAAATCAGTGAGAGACATTTGTGTATGAGATCAGATGGGATAAAAAAGGCCTGGATTCAAAAGAGGACATGGGGCACTGCAGTAAGTAGAGCAACCAAGAAGACACAAAAATGTACAAGGAAAAAGAGCAACCCAATACCCAGCCTTTAAACACTACCCTACTTCCTTTCTCCCATGCCTCTCACTTGTAATCAAAGTAGGAAAAAAAAAGTTTCCAAGAGAACTTGCTGTAGGGTAAGTCTACATTTGTCACTGTACCTTTTTGTCTTCTGTTTTCCCCACACCCCCCCCCCCCGTCTCTCTGTCTCTGTCTCTCTTTCTCTCTCTATGTATGTGTGTGTGGTATGTGAGTGTGTGCATACATGTGAGTGTGCAGGTGCAGAGGCTAATAGAAGGCTTTAGGTGACTTATCGTACATCTCTTCACCTTACTACCTTGATATAGTGTCCTTTCATTGAACTTGAATGCTCCCAATTTTGGCTATGCTGGCTGGCCAGCAAGTGCTCTGGATCCAGATCCACTTGTCTCGGCCCACCAATGTTGAGGTCACATGCATAAACCTCCCTATACCTAGCTTTTTATATATGTGCTAGAGATTCAAAAATAAAGTCCCCGTGCTTGCAGAGAAAGCTCTTAGCCACTGAGCTGTTTCTGTAGTCTGTCTTGTGTCCCCACCCTATGAAAGTTTTATATTTAGTAGAATGTCTATGATTAGCTAAATCTTCTTATCATCCCACTTAATCCTCAAGCAATCCTATCAGGTAACCAAGTCTTTACCAAAAACTCAGAAATATAAAAAACTGGGTCTGTATTGAGACAGGTAGTTAAATCAGGATTAGCCTCCAAAATCATGTTTATCTCCTTTTGATGACACCAAATGACATTAAATAATGACACCTGTTTGAAAATCTTATGTTTAAGTTCCATGCACAAATGGATTAGGCAGGAGAATGCTAGACCCAGGACCACATATACTAGCCTTTGAGTTCTTTAACAATAAACAGAAAATAGCAAGCTCACTAAGTCCATTCCTATGAAATTCTTTCTGGGGAATGAGCCTATATCTGCCATCTCAGTCATGCCAAAGAATCCAGGGAAAAAGAAGAGCAAATAACTCCCTATCAGATTAACGCCTGGATTGCAAACTTTGCCTCTGATGTAGAAATGGACATACTCCTTCAGAATGACAACACTTTCCTAAGATGTGGGAAAGAGAGCTACAAAGGTGTCCTGTTTGTCCACAGTGACAATGAAAGAATTGGGTTCACTTAGTAAAAACAGAACAGAGTCAAAGGCAGGGTCCAGCAGTGTATATCCAAGACCCAGCTTGTGGTTGGTCTAGAACAGGAAGTAAATCTTGGAGGATATTCTAGGAAGATTGTGGCCAGAGAGGTTGAATCTTCTACAAGAGTCTCCATGTGGACTGGAATGTTCTCTGCTCCTTATTAGATCAACAAAAGTGTAAACAAGAGGAGGGTAAAAATGCATAAGAAATAAGGAGGCTTTGAAGTTCTTCGGATGCCCCTTAACCCCCCACTCCCCACCCAGGGGGTCCAGGTGAAGGGTTGGCCAAATCTCTTCCTTCAGACTCACAGGAAAATACAACACATTAAAACAAAACAAAACAAGCAAGCAAACAAAAGCTTCCAAACAAAAAGGTTTAGACAATTTATTTCTTCTAAGAGGTCTCATTCATGTCTTCATGACCTCCTTGAAGTTTGGAGTTGAAGTTGCTTCTAATCAATCAAAGTAACACACCATTTCTACATAAATACCTGGTGGATAAAAAAATCCATAATAACTGTCTTTTAAAGTAAAGGGTAAAAGAGGAACTTTTTTTTTTTAATCACTTGATGCTACATCCTGCACACACTTCCTGCCAGATAATAGCATGCCTTGATTTTATCTGACACCTCACATTTTGTTTTTACACAAATGTCACCTCATCTAAAAGAACTTCTATATTGTTCTGTCTAAGGTAGTCATCTTCAAGATCTCTGCCTATCATCTACCATGCCATGACCCATGACATATCCTCATCTAAGACATTATTGATTGATACACACACCCCTCCTCACATATATGTAGCTGTGTGTAAGCTTTGGTCATAGTTATTTCCCAAAATACAAGTCAATATTTATTATGTAATAAACATATATTTTACTTTAAATACTCCTGATGATTTTGCATAAGAGGAATGCATGTATTTACATGCAGAAATGTGTTACCAAATAGATGGCACAGACTTCTGAGTCATCAGATTGTACTTATGTCTCATGGAAACAAGAAAGTTGCATTGAAGGAGATAAGATCTGAACCAAGCAGAGTTGAATATCTCTTTTATTCAAGTGAAAACGTTTTTGTTCCAAGAAACATATCACAAAAGTTTGGTTCATATATGTTTATCAGAAATCATTAATGAAATGTCATTGGGCCCAGAAAGCCCATTTCAGGTTCCTCTCAAGATGTTAAACATAGTTAAAAGTTATCTTTATCATTATTTTCATTTCTTGTTATTTCTTTCATATTCCATCTTGTTATCTTCTGTTTGGTTTTCTTTTCTTTCATTTAGGCTTACCAGGCCTTTTTTTTTTTAACCAAGATTTAATGTACATATATTCTTAATACATGGAACATAGAGTATAAAGATTTCATACTGAATAAATGATATTCATTAAGCCAAAAAAGGAAAAAAAGGAGGAATTTACATCAAGTTTTTAACTACATTGCTGAAAATCAAATCTACAGATTTTATCACTGAAAAAAAAATCTCAATTGTGTTTCTTTGTCAAAAACTTCAACTGAACCTAGAACTTTTTAACACCTCGATTAGATAGGAAACAAAACAAAAACCCAGAAAAAAAAAACCCTATAAATTGGCAGCTGAACAGCAAGGGTTTTTTACAGAGACCTGCACAGCATCACACCAAGATGTGCAATATCTGGCAAGATATTAAATAGCTGTGTCTTGCTTTGTGCAGGTCACCAACTTGTTAACTTGTCATACTATAAAGGGGAAGCTGGGAAGGGGACCAAACTGTAGAGATTCAAGGGTATGTGCAATGTACAACGTCATATACGTACACACACGTGGCACCACAACCACTGCAGCTGAAGGTTAAAACCAGCTCTAAATGGCGATCTCTGGGTTATTCATACAATCAAGGAGGAGAGAAAGAGGCCACGGTGTTGTAGGCTCACACATGATACAGGCCTTTAAAACCTAGTAACAATAAAATTGCTGTGCAAGAAAAAAAAAGCTGTCTATCATTTGAACAATATAATTGAAACCACAAACACATAGTTAAATTCTGGGAGTCTTGAATTTATTTCTAAGTGGAATTCAATTTATCATATTTAATCCCCAAGACAAGAATGGTAATTTTTGTGACCCTCCTCTCTAGATTCTGTTGTAATAAAAATATACCATTCCAGAAGGAATATATAGCAATGATAAAAATAAGGGTTCTCTAAGGAGCACCAGCTTTCACCAAGTTCTAGGAAACAGACTGTAATGTGTCACACAGATAAGCAGGTAGGGAAGTCTGTCACCTGGAAGCCCATGAAAGTGAGTATCTTGGGGCCTGTGAGATGGTCCAGATGCTAGTAAAGGTGCAGCAAACCTGACAAGATGCAAACTGTCCTTTGATCTTAAAGGAGAAGTGTTGCAAATGTCCTTTAATCTTAAAGAAGAAATGTTGTGGCATATGTTGTACCCTTCCCCCACTAAATAGATGTAATAAGAAAAACAACACTTTAAAAACATAAATTTTGTGTGGACAAAAAAGAAATGCTCTTAATCGCTAAACCATCTTTCCAGCCCTGGAAAAGCATATTAAATATTTGTACCTGCTTAACACCTGAAGGCCATTTGCTCTTTCCTTATTTTTATCTATCTATCTATCTATCTATCTATCAATTTTAATTTTAGTTGTTTTTTTTTTTTTTTTTTTTTTTGAGACAGGGTTTCTTTGCGTAGCCCTGGCTGTCCTGGACTCACTTTGTAGACCAGGCTGACCTTGAACTCACAGAGATCGGTCTGCCTTCGCCTTCCGAGTGCTGGGATTAATGGTGTGTACCACCACACCTGGCTGCTCTTTCCTCTTATAAAACTTAATTTTCTTGGAAAATTCCCAATGATTGCTATCTTTTTACAAGGCATTATTGGTACTTCTTTTTTTATTATTATTTAGAACATATTAAAATGAGACTAAAAGTACATGACAATCAACACAACTATAATTTAGTATTTTATTTTTTATTTTTTGGTTTTTAGAGACAGGGTTTCTCTGTGTATCCTTGACTGTCCTGGACTCACTTTGTAGACCAGGCTGGCCTTGAACTCACAGAGATTCCCCTGCCTCTGCCTCCCAACTGCTGGAATTAAAGGCAAGCACCACCACGCCTGGCAATTTAGTAATTTATAATGATATGCCTCAATTTTCCTTGAAAAAAGCAGTCTTCCATTCTTTTACTCAATGGAATTTTTCATGTTCCCTACATTTTTTTTTTTAACAGTTCCAAAACCTGTGATGACATTGTCTTGGTATCTATTTTGTATGACCAACTTTCTTACCTTTTGCCTTCAAGATCTTGCCATAAACAATCCCATAATTCTCCTATTGAGAAGTATTTAATGCAACCTTGCCCATATATTTTATATTAAGTATAACAGGCCAAAACCTAAACTCCCTCAAAATATCCACGTCAAATCTCTGCTCCTTGAGCATTGACAGAACAGGTCTTTGAAATGAATCAAAGGACAAGTTGAGAAATCCATTCACCATTAATAGTTCTAGGTGGGCCTCAAATCCTTGTCTTATTAAAGAAGAAGCACATTTCATAGAGAGGAAAGAGAAGAGGCAATGTCACCCCAGAGATTAGAAGGAGCCTGCGTCAAGTCCAGGAAACCAGCAATCACAAGAAGATGGTAGAAGCAAGGAAATTATTTTGTCATTAAAAGCCTCAGAAAGGTGACCTTGGCAGTTCCTGGTCAGGATTCTGGGAGAATCCATTTAAGCTGTGATATTTATTACAGCAACCATAAAAACAAAAAACAAATATAAATACTAACTTAAGTTTCAGATTCAGGTGTTTAAAATTTACATAGCATAGCTGAATTAATTTTACAAACATAGACATTACTGCAAGCTCAAAAACAACAAGAACTCTACATTTCTGGGCAGCATTAAATCAGATTTCTAAAGTAGTTCAGTTTGAATAATGAGAAACCCAACACATGAGGTCAATAATCTCTGTCAAAAGGCTAACATATTCTCTCTCTCTCTCTCTCTCTCTCTCTCTCTCTCTTCCCCTCTCTCTTCATCCTTCTCTCCCTCCCTCCACTTTCAGTTCTGATCTGCAAAGCCAAGAGAATCACAGAAATTTTATCAGCTGGACCTGGTGTTATAGGATTGAAATACCTGGGAGACTGAGACAAGAGGATTACAAGTTCAAGGCCATCCTAGAGTTCAAAGGGAGTTCAAGGCCAGCCTGAGCAATTTGGTGAGTTGTTGTATCAAAAATAAAAAGTTAAAGTAAGGTTATGGATATTGTGGATATGGCCCAGCGAGACAATACTTTTCTAATGTGTTTCATTCCCAGTGCTAAAAAAAGAGAAGAAAGGGGAAGGGGAGGAGAGAGGAGGGGAGGGAAGGGGAGGGGAGACTAGAAGAGGTGAAAAGAGATGAGCAAACAAAACTCATTCCACATCATTGATCATGCTAGGAGCAATACGTAGGTCATGCTTTAAAAGTACAAACTTTTAAACTGTAGAGTGCTCAGGGTAATAGACTTCATCAGCAGAAAACCGTATTATTGTCAGATCTCATTAAGTAGGAAACTGAGACTTGTGCACAGTAGGTGCCTTAATTAGGCTCACTCTCATTCAGTTTCAGAATAGAGAGCCAGAGCTGATGAAGCAAGACAACTGCACCTTGGCCTCCTATGTCTCTTCCATGTTTTCCCCAACATTACAAAAAGAACATTTTCAAATATACCGAGAAGTGTAAGGTTGAACAAATGCCTATATGACTTTTACCAAGATTCTTCACTTCCTCTCTTAGTCTTAATAACACATCCATCAGAGTCTCCAGTCTCTCTCTATTCATCTTCCATCCTTCTCCCTTTCTTTTTTTTCCTCTCTTAATATTTCTGAATTTCTTCTCACATTTATTTCCCTTTGAAGTTTTTTTGAGACAGGGTGTCTCAGAACTTGCCCAAGCTAGTCACAAATGTGTGGTAATCCTCTTGGTGCTGCCTCTTTATTGACACTACACTGGGCAAGCTTTCTGAATTCTTTTTCAAAAAATGTGGTGTATGTCGAGAAGGCATGTCCATGTGTGCTCACATATATGTGAAGGTCAAACTTCAGAGCATTTCTTAAGTACATTCAACCTTAGTATTTGAGGCAGGATCTCTCAATGAGTCTGGAGCTCATCTATTATGTTAGACTAGTTGGCCAGTAACTTCAATGAGCCTCCTGTTGAACCCCCCTAATGACAGGACTATAAGAACAAGTCACACTACTTCGTCTTTATATATGTGTGCATGCTTGGGATCTGACCTTGGATCCACAAGTTTGTGCGCCAGACCCTTTTCCCAATCCTTCTTTCTGAATTTCAAAGCATGTCCCCTTTAAACATAACAGTTGACCCATCGTCAGTCAGAATTTAGTCTATGTTCAAGGTTCTATGGGGGTGGGTAGGCATTTGGAGAAAGTTAAATGCAAAGGTTTTCATTGTGCCAGTCAACTGATGGGGACACATCCACCTAACTGTCTGTGAAGAACATGTTCAACTCTTGGAGAGCTCCCTCAGGCCCCTTCCAAGTCAGCTGGCAGTCTACCCACCATAAGGAGCAGGGCTGGCAGTTCATTTCACTAAACATGAGTTGTGTCTCTTGTAGATTTGGTCTTTGAGTTTTGTAAGAAGTAACCATATATGCAAAGCTTCTTTTTCTGATGTTTCTGAAACATTCTCAGAATCATCTCATGACATGACTGTCTGTGTTTTGTGGAATAGTCAGCATCATGTCCTGTAGCACCATGTGATACTGTCATGGACTCACCATGACTCTCTGCCTTCTTAAAAATTATTATTATGAATTAAATTTCTATGAGCAACATTATCCTCCTTAGGGAGATATTCATTAAGTTCTTTTGGTAAAATTCTCGAGAGATGAAAATGCTTAATGAGAAACTAAGTACATGTTCCATTTGACCTAAAATGTCCAGACCTTTTCCAAAGAGACAGCAGCAAATTTATACTCACTAACAGCACTAGAAAGTACTGGCCAGTGAGAATACACTTTCACTAACTTTGGTAATAATCTTCCTTTAACCAATTCAGTTGGTTTTGGAGCATAATTCCCTGGTTAGGAATGCCATTAACCATTACTTTTGTGTACATGTTCGGTGAAGTACGTTTGGAAATATTTTGATTACTTTCTATTCGCAATTTATTTTTATTAGTCTGTGTCATGTGTATGTCCTGGACACTTGTTCAATGTTAAATGAATATTTTAAGAATATTTTCCTTTCAATAGACTATTATCTATTTACTTACTATTGCCTTCTGATAAAGTTACAATTTTTTGATGACATCTAAATCCATTAAAATTAACTTTTTTGGTGCTATTGGTTTCTGTTTCCACCCAAGGAGGTATTGCTTATGCTCCAAATCATGATGATTATTTCTGTTTCCCATCCCTTGGTACCCCTTTGAGAAGATTATGATTTAATCATTCTGTAATGTGTCTTCAATGTGTCTACACATGAGGTAGGATATATCTCTTTTTCTCTCTTTTTCCTCTCTCCCACTTTGCTTGGTTTGTTTTTGTGCCTGGTATGTATTTTCAGTTCAACCATCATTACTTGAAGACTTTCCTCCCCTGTTGGATTGCTGGAGCTCCCTCCACTAGGAACAACTGAAGAAATTCACAAAAGAAAGTTGCACTCACCCTGATAACAAGACTATGTAGGGTTGTCTGTAAACATTCCTTTAACTTTCTTAAGCACGCAGGCCTGAAAGCCCTAACATAGCTCTGGAGAGGATACGACACCAAGAGAAAGTGGCTTTGACAAACTGGGAGGAAAGAGCCACCACACACAGAAATAGTGAACACTACAAGAACTCCTTAACAGCTATGTTTGGGCTAGTGTGGCTAAATGGGATTCCATTCTCAAATTCCAGCTGTTCTCCACTGGCCTCCACCAGGTGCTCATGAGGAGGAGAAGGGTAGATAAGGTGGTCGACAACAAGGCCTGCCACTACATTTCCAAAATCTTCTCTCAAAGAAAGTGCTTCCTAGGTGGTGGTAGAAGGCAGGATCCCCCTTAAATCCAAGTTTTGTAAACCAGAAAACAGTTTTCTTGCTTGACCAGAGGAGAAGAAAGTCATTTCCAATGTCACCATCTGCCAGAAAACCTAGTATTCAAGGGGGAAGAGGTAGGAAAGTTCAAGAAGCTCCAGCCTCAAAGCGCATATGCACAAAGATGGAGTAAAACTTAAAAAAGACATACCTTCCTGCCCCTAGGAGAGCCTGCTCTCCTTTCTGTCTTCCACCCTGCCTCCAGCCATAGAAGGCATGCAGGAATTGGGAAAGGTGAGCTTAGAAGTAGTCTGGAAAAGCAGCTCAGACAAAGCCAGATACCCCTGGTAAGCATAGGCAGACAGAATTAAAGGTCTTTTATGGAGTGAGTAGTTCAAATGTCTCATCTTATTACAGTCTTTGCAAACAGGCTACTATAGCAAATATTATACTTACATATGTACATATACATATCCCCACATACAAACAATTGTATACTCATACATACATAGAGACAGTTATAAACACATGATCAAATACATACAAATAGACTTACATACACACCCATATGCACATATACACAAACACACACACACTAGACATAAACACACACACACCCTCCACTGTTGACACAGCAGCCGTTGCAATCACTGTACATAGCATTCATATGGTGACAAATTAAGCTAAACCACTAGTAAGGCATTGTCCTTCACTAGCTATCTCAGTACTAACACTTATTTTAAAGAGTGAAAGTTTAAATTTCAACAACAACAACAATAAAAAAAAACATTTGTAGATGAAGAGTAGTTTAACTCAAAGCACCTATCCTGCAACAACTCACAAGTACTTTGTCCAAAAAGACCCCGATATTTTACAACAACTCAAACAATCGAATGAAATACTAATTCATTCTCTGTGGGAGAGGTGATATATGTTAAAGATGTTCCAAACAAACAAAACTGGTTTCTTGACCAATCGTGAGAATAGTCATTGTCAATATAATTAGGAGGCAGTATTGCAATTACCTTTGACCAGATTTGTAAGACTCCTTTTGAATTTTCTAGAACAAGAAAATCAAAGTTACTATCTACTGATCTCTAGGTTGAAAGCTCTGTCTACTTGCAAACTTCATTTTAAACCATTGGTTTCTCCACTAGATGCAACAAAGGGAACTTCAAGGTGAGAAATGAAGGAGTGAAGCCTGCAAGCTTGAGAAGAGACCAAGCGAAAGTGGAGAAGGGTGTGGAGGTGGCAGGAGTGTGAGCAAATAGCCCAGGAGTGCCAAAGAGCCTGATCCCTCTGCTTTCAGGAATATGCCACCGCACTGACTGACTTATGTGAGAGATAATTTTGGATGAGGGTGGATGAAAAGAGGATTACTCTCAAGTAGTCTCCCACTATTAGTATGGTAGGAGAGTGAGACAAATGGGGAGCAGGGCTCTTCAGTTTGTGACAGGAAAATGAGCTCGTACTGGGATTACTTTGGAGCCCCAGCCCAAATTTTCTTCTGATTTGCTGTGTGATCTGCAGAGTTGATTTCATTTCACTACCTCATCAGTCATAAATACCAAACGCAAGCTGAAAATGGAGAGCTGTCCACTGAGTGAATATTGCCTTCAACCTACTACTTGTATAGACCTGGGATTTTAATACATGCTTTTTTTTTTCTTTTTTTAGGTTTTTCGAGACAGGGTTTCTCTGTGTATCCTTGACTGTCCTGGACTCAGTTTGTAGACCAGGCTGGCCCTGAACTCACAGAGATCAGCCTGCCTCTGCCTCCTGAGTGCTGGGATTAAGGCCTGTGCCGCCATGCCTGGTTTACATTCTTATTTTTGATGTGGGAGTTCTCTCCACAAACCTCCACTGGGTGCTCATGAGATGGGTGTGGATGGAAGTAGACTGCTAGAACATCCACTCACATTCCCAGAATCTTCTTTCAAAAGATGCAGAGCTGTCAAAGGCAGGATTCCCTATTAAATCTAAGTCCTATCACCAGGAGTCAGTTTCCATGCCTGACCAGAAGAGAAGAAACTGACTTCAATGACCACCATCACTTTAGTACAAGAAAGCTCAGCTATTCAGGGAAAGGGGCAGGAAGGTGTACAAAGTCCCAGTCCCAGAACCCACATTCACAGAGTTGACCTAAAATCAGATCGGAGACATACCCTCCTGCCCCTAGGAGTTTGCTTTCTTCTCTGCATTCCACCCTTCCTCTAACCACTATAGGTATGCATTTTGTGAAATGTATCCACAGATACACCGGCAAATGAGCGGTTCTGGGAGTGATCTCTGGGCCTTGTGATTCCTGGCTAAGGACCCTACCTACCACTGGCTGTATCCTCAACCACTTTGTTACTTCTCTTCTCCTTTTTTTTTTTTCAAGTTCTTTTAAGACTAACCTTGAGTTCACTCAGTAGCCCAGGCAAGCCTTGTGCTTGCAATCCTCTTGCCTCAGTCTTGCAAACAGCTGAGATTCTAGGGATATTTCCATCAGGCCAAGATAAACTTGTGTTTTTTATTTTTGTTTTTGTTTTGTTTTTTTTTTTCTCTCTTCAGATACAGTGACCAAGGTCAAGCCTATAGCAAGGATATGCAGAGTTTAAAGTTCATGTTTTTCTTCTGTTCCATACTTCCCCATCTGAAAGTCTCTAACCTCTGTAATTCTGTTAGTCTTTTTAAAAATGAAACATATCGCTCATGGATAGTCTTTCTTACATACAAAGCCAAGGCTATTTTGCTTCCCATACTTAAGAGCTCAGGAGTGCAAGTGCTTTCCGTTCAAAACATCTTTGGAGCACTGCCTCTTACCTCAACTATGACATGGACTTTTGCCTGATTTGTAAATGTATGTGTACCTTGCTAGTCACAGGATGTGAATAATATGTGCTGAATGCCTAATGGGTGCAGCAGGAAGTCACAGAGTTTATTCTACTTAGAATTCAGTCTATGAATGTATTCTACTTTTACACTAATTAAATTCTCTGAAAGTCACAGTTTTGATTGTATCTCTATTATGTCCAATTAAATTCACTCTTATAAAAATAAACTATGCACATCTTCTATTTAACTGGCAGTGATTGTAAGAGACAGGGGAAATTTTTTTACATTCTATAGGAATGTAAGAGAATGTGTTAAAGTGATGACTAATTCACTATCCAACAAGGAAAGTTTCAATATCTTCATTATGACACCCTTAAGGAATTACGGCCTTGTCCAGGCTTTATTAAGCCCTTCACTTAGTGTCTTAGACGCTCACCTAATCCTTTATCCTGTGTTCTATGGTACTGGCTTTCAGTCATAGATTTGATCTAATTCTTGCTTTCTTTGTTAATTCCAAAGACACAAGCTTGATGCTAAATTATAGAGCTCTTGCCCGTATAAGGGCTTCCCTGGGAAGCTGGTTCAACCTATGCATATGTGTGTCCAAAAGCCATTCCCACTCCCTTCAGCGAGACAGAACCTAAACACATAACCCAGTAAAGGACAGGCCTGCCTCTTTGTCACTAGGGTAAAAGGGATGAATGAAGACCAATGGTCACCTTCATATATTCCATAAAATTGGCATTGTAGGATAGCTTTTCCAATATTGCACTCATAAATATCCTGCCTAAGTACCTAACAAGTTTACAGTTGTGGTATATGCATCTGTTCTAGACTTCTAAAATGAAATATGAAAAGTCTTCTAAAATTATTTTACGTTTTACAACTTTTAAAATGTTAATATTCATCAAATATGTTTGAAGTTGTTATAATTGGTTTTTAATTCAAAATTTTTACTTGATCTTTTTTTTTAAATGTACATAACGGTGTGCTTTAGGAGACAGTTTGTATGAAAAAAAAAATCAATGTCAGCTTCAACCTAATTTAAATTGTGTACACAACCATGGGAAACTCTGTTAATCCTGGTGAGGTATCTTGGAAACTGCCTTCTACAAGATAAACAGATTTCTACTCCATTAGCAGTAGAATCTGTATCTTCTTAGAATTAGAGTTGCACGTCAAGTAAAGGGGACGTTGAAGCTGTAAATGCCCAGCTCTCCAACTAGGGGTGGCAAGTGACGCCAGGTTATCTACGGGAGCTTGCTAAAACAATTTGGTTGTTTGGGAGCGATCTTAAAAGCTGCGCTT
The DNA here is from genome assembly GCA_907164525.1 of Lophiomys imhausi. NCBI lineage: Eukaryota > Metazoa > Chordata > Mammalia > Rodentia > Muridae > Lophiomys > Lophiomys imhausi. The sequence goes on from CAJQZJ010034182.1 coordinate 1,604,195, forward strand.
CCAACTTTGAATAGGTAAAATTCATTCCATAGAATCAGAGTGTATCTGATACCCAGGTCAGGTAGGGAGCTTCCGGGGTGCTCTGGTGTTTCCCCTGTTGGAGTAGGAAGTGGGGATATTCTGAAGAACTGTGGGTCTGAGGCTCCTGTCATCCTCGTTCCCAGTCCCAGGGATCCAGATAGATCTACTATAGAGTGACTCTGGGGCACCAAGTCCCCCTGTTGTTCGGTCCTGTGGTTCCATCGCCACACGGGGATACGTGGGCCTGTTTGCGTCCACTCCGGGGTCACCCCAGCATCTTTTGGGTATGGAGAGTGCACGGGACAAAGAAATTAGGGGACTAAGGAGAATGGAGGGTCAGGGAAAGATACGGGGAAACGGACACAGAGCACAGAGGGACCCAGAGGGTGGAAAGAAGGGACCGGGCAGATGTCTGCTCCGGTGTTTTGCTGGGTCCCGGTCCTGGTGACGGGATCACAAGGTGGAACCGGGAGGCCGGGAGGCCGAGACAACTGCCGGGTTACCCCGGCCAGGCTCCCCCAGCTCCGGCCACGCTTCTGCAGCGTTCGGCCGTGCACCTCCCAGCGCCGACTCCGTCGGTGTGCCGTAGCCCTCGCTATATATACCCTGCTAAAAATAGCCTGCGAAACGTCTTTCCAATCAGCACAGGGCGATTTCGAATTGTACCAATAGAGAGGCCTTTAATGGAGAGGCTCGGTCACGCCAGGCGGGGCCGCTCTGTGTCCGCACCGGCGATTGGTACGAGTTGACATCATCGTCGCGTAGCCCCCGGTACAGGAGCGGCGGGATTGGGTAGCGTTGGGGGCGGAGCTCCAAGCTGGTCACGTGGGGGGAGGAGGAGTAGGGGGAGCCAAGCGGGGGAGGAGGGGGGAGGCTGGCAGCGGAGCTTTGAATAGGGAAGTTTTGCAGGGGTTACGCTTGCAGTCAGTCCGCTGTTTGCAAATATTGCGTGGGCTCGGCGCGCTGCGGGCTGCGGGAGGGTCTGGACCCGTCGTCCGATTGCAGTGCCATCCAGTTTGCATGAAACTTTCACCTGCGCTCCCGGGGACAGTTTCTGCTCGGACTCCTGATCGCTCACCTCCCTGTTTTCCTGACAGCGGGGACTGTCTTTTTCCAAACCGACATGGATGTGCTCCCAATGTGTAGCATCTTCCAGGAACTACAGATTGTGCACGAAACGGGCTACTTCTCGGCTCTGCCGTCCCTGGAGGAATACTGGCAACAGGTAAATACCGATATATGTATATTTTTTTTCACGTGCCCTGTGCGCCGAGGTTGTCGCGCGGAGGAGCAGGCAAGATGGTGTGTGATTGGAAGTGCATCTTCTTAATGATGATTACCATTTGCCTAATTAAAAAATATAAAATAATGATCTTAAGATGTCCTTCTGCTGCCTGGAATGTTGAAGGCACTGTAAAGCGAGCCTTCGGCAGCAAGGAGTAGAGTTGTCATTTGTGTGGAGGTGAGCTCTTGTTCCCAGTACGTTTTTCTTTATTTTTTATTTTTTTCCTTTTTTCTCGGAAGCTAATTCCGAGCTTCCGAGCAGCATCCACCTGAGGGGGGAACCCCAAATTGCTCTAGCCGTTCCAAACCTGAGCTGTTGGCGCAAGTTTGGGGCTTGTACCAGCTCCAAACTCCACAGCTGGACTTTGTCATATGAAGAGCTTGCCTTGACTGCCAAAAGATTTTATTTAAGGATTTTGTTTTTGTTTTGATATTTGTACATCCAATTATTTTAAGTCAAATATTTTGCCTGCGGAACGCAGCAGCTGTTTTTGAACTCAAGGCCATTTGCGGTTTCTTTTCCTTCTGGATAATTTCTTAGCATTCGCCTATGTCTGCCTTGTTTTTCTTACCTGCTTTTCTTGTTGACTGCGCGGCGGGTGTGTGTGTGTGGGGGGGTGCTGTTTGCACACAAGTGACTTGTCAGTCATATGACAATGAGTCCATTCCTGGTTGCTTTGAGTCTTACTTTGGGGAAGAAAAATCTCGATTTCCGGCTTTTTAGTGGAACTAGAATTTGGGGCAACAGAAATAAAAGAAAAAATTCCCACTCCCTCATTGTAAGTCTTAGGATTCTGTGAGTGGCAAGACACTCTAGAACACTTTTACCATTGTCTTTAAAACGATGATTCGGTGGCTGTCTCTCTAGCCTTTTGGGCTGGCTTTTTTTGTTTGTTTTGTTTTTCCTCAAAGTGAAATAGCAGGTGAGATATATTCGGTGGATTTCACAACCTCCCAGGCTTTAAAACGCATAAGCGAAGTGTTGGCTGAAACCTCCACATGCCGGCTTAATTGTTCACAAGCTTCTCTGCCTTCTTCCCCCCTCCCAGTTTTTCCTCTTCTAAGAAGCTGCTCCCTCGGACGTGATTGAAATTGATCTTAGTAGTTTCCTTTAGGCATTTGGGATTTGGGCAACAAGCCAGACTTGGCTCCTGGTCCCCTTCAGAGCCTTTTAAACTCCCAGAGAGCTGGGAGCAGGTCCCCACTGCTCATCAGCATAATGGAGATTTTAAATTAGCCAGTTGATTAAAGTTTAACAAGATCGTCATAAATGTGCTCTCCTTTTCTTTGGAACATCAATAATATCTATCATCTCGGCCTCGGTTCTGAATACTGTATGCACCGTAACAGACATCGAATTTTGGGGGGAAAGAGAAAACAAGCACCCCGCTTCCTTGGCTTGTTCATGCTTGCTGTGTGAATCGTCTACAGGGAGGAGTTAGGATGTGTGCGCACTGTGATAGAAGGCACATTGTTAAGTAAGCTTTAGCCCTTTTGCTGGTAGCCTGTGCTCAAGATGGTCTGTACCCTGATAACAATTTGTTGCAGTTTGGTGTCGAAATTTCTCTCTGTAGAATAACCAACTAGTGCCACAGACAACCTTATATGGGCATGCAGGCAAACCTGGTAAAAAAATCAGGGCCGACATAATTTAATCCTAAAATGTTTCCTACCATTTTTCTTTTCCAGTGACTAGAAAGTTTGAAATGGTGGGGAGAGGGGATGCTGATCTCTGCAGTTGTGTAGCTCCCTGAGAGGTTGGTGGCAGGGCTGGGGAAGGGCCACACTCTCCGTGCCACACTGCATGTATATTTGAGCCAGGTCCTTATTTGGCTGCTGGTCAGAATTTCAAAAGGAAGTCTCCTTTGGCATTGCGTGAAAGAAATAGGAGTGATGACTCATACTGTTGTACTCTTGGCCAGGAGATAAAGTCCTTGTTCATTGTGGGACTCCCAGAAGGGCCGGGGAGTAATTTCCCCTTTCTCTCCTTTACAATAGCAGATGGCCATTCTGGAAGAATTCACTTCTGTTGTTGAGGTTTCTTGTTTCCCTCTGGCCACTGTGAAGAAATCATTAAAGTTTGGTGGTATCCACAGTCCTGTACTTGGGAAATAACATTTAAAAAAAAAAAAAAATATATATATATATATATATACACACACACATATGTATACGTGTATGTATATCTACACACACACACACATATATATATGTATATACACACATGTGTATATATCTCTAAATATTTCCTAGGTCTCAGCTATACAGGAAATAGGTTTCTCTTCAAATCTATTGATGTCCCTGAATACAGACATATATCTGCTGTCTGTTCTCTGACTACAGTCAACCCTATATTGTCAGCTGTGTCCCCAAGGGAGTCTTCAGACCACACCGTGTGCAGTGCAGTCTTTCTGTCCTGTTGTGTGAATACTTGTGGATTGCCAGGACTCTCTCATTGATGCTCATGGTTCTAGAGAATGTCAAATGATCTGGTTAAACCTGTTAGGTTGGAGGAAGGGAGTGTGATGTGTGTAAGGCTGATTTTCTTTGTGTGGTTTACCAGGATCCTCATTAGAAATGTCAGCACTTGTAACTATAACAACAAAACAGGCCTAGTGATCATCACTCACTGTGGCCATTGGTCCAACCCTGGAGAAACCAAGAGAGGTTTCGCCTGTTTTTCCTTCGTACCTTCGTATTCCTAGAAACAGCTTTCCTCCAGCATTTGTAAGGAAATAGAATCCCATTACACAAGACTTTGTGACACATAATACATGACACAGAAATAATTTATTTGTCCTTTGTTGCATGTTTTCTTTTTTTGTTCCTATGTACTTTCAGTTCCACTTTCAGTAGTCGTAACAATCACGTGCCTTCTTGTGGTTCCTTTTGCACAGACCTGCCTGGAATTGGAACGCTATCTTCAGAGTGAGCCTTGCTACGTGTCAGCCTCTGAGATAAAATTTGACAACCAGGAAGATCTGTGGACCAAAATCATTTTAGCTCGGGAGAAGAAAGAGGAATCAGAACTGAAGATTTCCTCTAGTCCCCCAGAAGAATCTCTGATCAGCCCCAGCTTTAATTATAACCTAGAGACCAACAGCCTGAACTCTGATGTCAGCAGCGAGTCTTCAGACAGCTCTGAGGAACTTTCACCCACGACCAAATTTACCTCTGATCCCATCAGCGAAGTCTTAGTCAATTCAGGAAATCTGAGCTCCTCCGTCATTTCCACGCCACCTTCTTCCCCAGAAGTGAACAGGGAATCTTCTCAACTATGGGGCTGTGGGCCAGGAGACCTGCCCTCGCCAGGGAAGGCTCGCAGTGGAACTTCAGGGAAGTCTGGTGACAAGGGTAGTGGCGACGCCTCCCCAGATGGCAGGAGGAGGGTGCATCGATGCCATTTTAACGGCTGCAGGAAAGTTTACACTAAAAGCTCCCACTTGAAAGCACATCAGCGTACTCACACAGGTCAGTCCCCTTATGGGGCCTGGGCGGTCAGCCTCTGGTGGGCACCAGTGAATTGCACCGCACCAGCCCTGGGAAGGAGCCAGGGCTCCCCAGGATGTGGTTGCAAACAAGGAAATCCTCACTTCCTATATTCTTGTCACCAAGGAATTGGGTCTTTTTGGAGTTCAGAGTAGAATCTTAAAAGACTGGACATTTGAATCAGATGAATGGTTCATGCTTTCAGATTAAACAAGAGGCCAGATCACATTCTCCATCGACACCCAAACCTTCACCCATTCGTGCTCATTTCCCCATTGTACTTCATTGTGCTATGTTGGGTTGCTTCTCACTCTTTGTCATGTAAGTCCAGGGTCAGCTCAGAGAGTCCTTGGGCAGCAGGGAGTTTGCTAGTGTTGACACTGGTATTCTGAGGCCTGAGTATGAGCAATAGTCTTGGCCAGTGGCATTTATTGTGAGTACTCCGTGTCACATAGCCACTTAAAACAAAGGCTTTCTTAATGCAGTGCCACTACTTAGACTGAAGTTCTGTTTGTTCGAAACTACCAGAATAACATACAGGATAGGAGGGGAAGGATCTCGGGAAAGACCCATGGTGTAAGTTCTTATCTTACTAACATGATAGTCAAATTCTTGAGAGATGAAGTCAGGGGCCTGAAGAGGCATAGAGCTGGGAGCAGACAGGAGTGTTCTAAAAGAAGACATTTTTTGTTTTTTTGACTTGGATTGGTTTTAGCATTGATTTATACTAACAGGTAGCATTTTATCTAACTCACACTTATAATTTAGCTAAAGCGACGTCAGTGTGATTCTTTGATTGCCGTTTAGAAACTGATCTGAAAGCCTCTGAATGAGGTCTCTCTGAAACCCGGTGATGTCAGCTTTGTAGAAATGTAGAAGGTCCCAGACGACTCATTCCACAGGGGAATGAGTAAGGAAACAGTGCTGGAGGGGAACGTCTCCATGGAGAAAGCAATATAAATCTCATCCCTCAGCGAGGCTGTGGGTCCTGTGGGCTGACACCTCACCCTGCAAGTGTGTCAGGAGACTGGAGTAATTGTCATTGTTAGGAGTTCAGTTTGATTTTGGTAGCATGACTTGGTTAAACCTGGATACCTGGAACCAACAGCCTGAGCGAGCCTTCGGGCGAGGTTAGGGAAGAACCGCTGCTGTGACCTTTAGCTTGCCAAAGGTATTGTCCCTCTATTAAAGCACGTGGTGAGGTCTGTAGGCTACAGGGGCTCCAAAGTATATACTGTTGAATTTTCTCCCTTCCCCCACCAAGTCAGCGAAATCATGGCGCCCTTGTCATGTGCTCTTTTCCCAGGAGAAAAGCCTTACAGATGCTCGTGGGAAGGTTGTGAGTGGCGTTTTGCGAGAAGCGATGAGTTAACCAGACATTTCCGAAAGCATACCGGTGCCAAGCCTTTTAAATGCTCTCACTGTGACAGGTATGTAGATGAGGGCTTGGCTGGAAAAAAAAAAGGTGTGGAATCACGGGAATGAGAAAGGACTGCAGTGGAGGTTTGTGCAGTAGATCTTGAAGAGAAGGCCAACAGTTTCCTGTTATTTGTTGGCATTTCTTTTAAGTCTGGGGCTTTTTCAAAAATCTTTGACACATTGTCTCTTCGGAAGCAGCGCGCCAGGCTTCTACAAGAAAAATGTCTAGGGGAAGATTTTCCAAATGGGCTCCAACAGTCTTCAAATTCAAAAACTAAGATGAGTTCAGTTTAGACTCTTCCATGGGACATCTGGGACTTCCTAGCTGTTGTTTGAAGGCTTCTTTGTATTCCTCTGCCTTGGGGTTCTGTGTCCCTAAAAGTATTGGCAACGCCTCAGGACTTGTACAGGGAAGTGGTACCTGGTCTGTCACACAGTGCAGGAGGCAACACCTAATTTCTTTGTTTCTGATTTGCCCTTGTAGGTGTTTCTCCAGGTCTGACCATCTGGCCCTGCACATGAAGAGACACCTCTGAGGGAGTGGAGGGATGAATCCTGTAGGCTAAAAGAGGCTTCCAGGCTGAGAGGCGGCCGTGGAAGGAGGGATGCCTGCACCAGCCAAAGCATGCCATTTTGCTTCCTACCCAGTTACCTCCAGGGGCCTCTCTTTGGAAGGTCTTTTGAGGGCTACAAAAGTCATGTCAGAAGCGGCATAGCACCCAGGGTGCATGGTGTTTGGGTGACCCCGGACTCACCACTGGTTCCTAACCTTCTGAGAGGCTCCTGAGCCTTCTGCCGTGAGCATGTGCACTGAGAATGTTAATGGGGTGGGATGACTGTATGTTGAGGATCTATTACTGACTGTTTGGTGAAGAAGACTTTTTTTTCCCCCCTTGTGGTAGCAAATAACTGCAAGAGACAAAAAAAAAGCAGTTTGAATGTTTTGTGTGTGAGGAGTATACCAAGGGATGAGTTGAATACCAATCATTTCCTGAAGGGTGACTGCACCTTAAAAAAAATAAACAAAAACAAAAAAAAAATTTAAAAAATTTTTAAAAAGATGGAAAAACTTGGAGGGTGGGAGTGGGAACTCAGGACCCTATAGTGGTGAGTGTGAAGGGCAGGGGGTGCCCCTGTCCCCTTTCCTGTGTGAAAGGACTTTCTGGTGTCTGGCGCAGCTATAGGATGTGCAGTGTGTCAAGTAGCTTGTTTTACTGGCTACATGGAGCTCATTTGTAACCCATTGTATAAGCTGTATTTACAAATAACAGTGGTCATTTTCCCTTATAATAATAATAATAATAATAATAATAATAAAAAGTCGTGCATGGTCTGGGGGAGCTATAAACTTTAACATTTGTAAATCGGGTTCCAATCTTGAGTCCAATTAATAAGCAGCTATAAGAATCAATTTGTTCAGAGAAGTGATTCCTTAAGCCATTTAGGCCTGGCAAGACATGACCCCCCCTGCCCCCAGATCCTTCTATTTTGTAACACTTCCCGTGCAAAATGATATTGTGCAGTGTAGGCTTGTATTTTCAATGACTCAGAATTCAAATTTACTTTTTGGAGAATCTTAAGGTGCCCTTTGAAGAAATTGGACACATGTCAAATGTCTAAATGCTGGGGCCTGGAAATTACTGGTCTAATGTCACATTAGGCTTAGAACATAAACTTTTTTTCTCAGTCAGGTGGATCAAACCACTAAGCTTAGAAACCGTTTTTCTCATGCAGCTACGTCTCTCTTATTTATGCCTTGAGGACTATTTCTGGTTTTCTAGCTGTTAATGCACTGTTGACCTTCATAATGGTGCCTTATGCAACTGGCCCTTCTGTGGGGTCAAATACAGGGGTAAGGGTGATGCATGCTTAATTAAGGCTCTTTTTTCACCTGGCATTGTACTGTATCAATGTATAATACGGAAAAAAAGAAAAAAACAAAACAACAAAATACACCTCTTTAAGATCCTCCACAATGATAAATAGGTGACAACTCCTTTGACATGTCAACATGTGTTCATTTCCAACAACTTGTCAGTGTTAAAATGGGAAAAAAATAGACATGATAATTGAAAACTAATTCTGCTACCATGAGACTCTTTTAAGAGACCTTGCACAATTGTACAGACCACACACACCGGCTGTATTTATTATGTAACATTTTCACACATATTAAAGATACAGAAGTATATTAAAAAAAGAAAAAAAAAAACAATGTCAGTATCTTGCTCAAAAGGCACAAGTTTTGAGTCCCTGTCTAGCTATCTGTTGGTAATACTGAAAGTATACTGCTTTTTTTTTTTTTTGAAAAAAAGTGGATGAAATTTCTTGTGTATGTATATTTGTGTGTATAGTATGTGTATGTATGTGTGTATATATATATTATATATAGATAATATATACATATTTTTTTAAGAAGAAACTAGAATGTTTAGCTAGAAAATTCTACAGCCTGTGAAGAAATATTTCAAAATGGCCATAAAGGAGGTTAAAAAAAATTGAAAATATAACCTAACTTTTATAGAGGCTTTATCTTTAATTTAATAATTTGCTGAAGACATTTCGGCATTGAGTCTATTCCACTCTGCTGATTTTGCTAGTCATTATTGGCAAGCCCGGAATAGAGTACCTTTGGCCATTCAGAAGGGGCATGAACAAAATACTGGCCAACCAGCTGGACTCGGACACACAGAGGGTTTGATTTTACTTTCAGCCTTACTAGAAGATCTAACCTAAGAGTAAGCTGATCACAGGGATTGTTTTTTAGAATACTTTTTATGCAGATGAAACTATTTTTTCCAGCATGTAGATTCTCCCAGCTTTTTCAAGGAGTACTTTCCCGGAATTTGGCATACCACAGCTTAGACAGCTGATATTTATGATATTTCATCCAGCTGCTGGCTTTTTAGGTGTGGATCTTTACATGTACGCACGCGCGCGCGCGCGCGCGCGCGCACACACACACACACACACAATGAGAATGAGTCTGGCTGGGCTGGTATTTTGTTTGATCTTCCTGGAAATGAGCAAAGATTAAAGCTCACGTAATTGTTTTTTTGTTTTGTTTTGTTTCATTGTATCTGGGCTGATGAATACATTTCTCTACAGTACTGATTTCATTTTGCTTAAGGGGAAAAATGCACTTTTGTTTGGCAATTCAAAATCCAAGCACTTGATTTGCTGGGTTTTGGAAAACTCCTTTTTTGGCCCTGCTGTGTGCTTATCCATAACAATTCCATTAAGTAAGAAGGTAAACAGAAGAGAAAGAAAACTTGTGCTGGCTCGTCTCACTTATGAAACACCATAGATGTTGTTTGACTGGGTGGGACTGGCTGCTGCCGACTAAGTCAATGCCTGTAATTTTCATAATAAGCAAGTACATTCTGTTCAGGTGATAACTGAGCCTCAATCAAGCAGAAACTTTTGCTTGAAATTAAAAAAAATTTCTATTAGTGAAATTTCTTTATTTCTTTTTTTTTGAAGCACCCTGTTATCTAAAGAATCTTTGTAAGATTTTTGTAAAATTTTGTTTTACAAGATTTTATTTGAAATTGTTTTTTGCGAGATTGTTATATTTCTGTATGAATGTATTTTTTATTCGAATAACATAAAAAGAATTCTTATCAGCATCTGGAGCCTGGTTGTTTTTCTGGGGTGTAGTAGGGGGAAGGGGGTTGTTAACAAATTCCTGCTGTATTACTCAGCCTGGCTTCCTCCCCGGGAAATCACCATTGTGCAATTCTAAGGGCCATTTGCCTAGCTCAGTCCCTGCCTCCCTTGTCTTCCCACTTAGCCCAGCTGTCCCTGGAGCTAGAGAGAGGCTTTTGACATTGCTCCCCCAACCCCACAAATATACTGAAAGTGTTCCAAATCCTGGCAAAAACAGCCCCAGGCTTTTGGGGGCACAATAGGAAGAAACTTGTTGCATTTTTTTTTCTTCCTGTCACTCAAGCCTGGGAGACTTACAGATCTGAGGTCGCCACCGTGACTAACTGCTGGCCCCTTTCACTTCTGAAATCCAGCAATTTTTGTTCACTTATCTGTTAGAGCTTGGGCCAGTCTTTCTGGATGGAGCTGGCCTCACACCTGGATGACTCCTGTCTGGGAAGGCTAGAAGTGATCAGCTGATGACAAAGGGAAGTCAGACCAGAAAGCCATCACACCCATGGACTCACCGAACCCACTTTTTTCTGTTCCCAGAGTTGCCTGGTTAGTTCTATTAACTAGCTCAGAAAGTCAAGATTTCCTTTTCCTCTCATGACTTAGGAAAAAGGCCTCGAAAATGTGTTTATGAGTGGTTTAAGAAAAAGCTAGGCTGCTTATCAGAGCAATGCCCTCAGCTTGAGATGTTACCCTAGTTTTACAGAGTGGTTCAGTATGAGAGATGCATCTTGGAATCTGTTTCAGATTCTATAAGCCAATCAGTAGTCACAGGGCACAATCAGTGAGTTTCTGTGGGGCCAGCTTCAATGCATTTGTTTGTTTTTTGCTTTTTGTTCCACAGAAAGGCTGATCTCCATTTTAGATGTTGTATAGTCATCGACCTCACAGTAGGACAGTAGGTCTTCATTTTGCTAAATGTGTAGGATTTATTGGGTTTTTAAAATAATTTTATAAATTTTATAATCAGGGAGGAAAAATTTAAATGTGTTCTCAGATTAGAAGCTTTGGATTTTTTTTTTTAATATCAGAAACTTGGAAGGGATTTGTGGTGGGCAGGGCATAAAGAGCGCGTGACATTTTTGCCAGAATTCATGGGTGTGTGACATTCTGAAGCACATGTCAGGGTGACTAATAGTTGGATTACTTTGACTGTACAGTCTAAATAAAGTCTCGATAATGCATTCTATCTCAGTTACTATTAAGACTGGACCACACTGTCATGCAAAGACTGCCGAACAGCTAAGTTTTGTTCAAATAAGGCTGTTGGGAGAGCTGCTGTGCAAGGAATCAGCCACAGACTTAGGATATTTATAGAAGTATAAAACATTTTCAGTCTGCTTAACAAATTTTTTGAAACCTAGCTAAAAGGAAGGGAACACTTTTGCTCTAACAAGCTATATACTTTGGGGACGATTTGCTTGGCAACAATGGGCCTCCATTTGCTCCTTGCAAAAATACTTCAGGCTAGGTCCCATGAATCTAGCATTCTCTACTACCATTCTGAGGTCTGTGAGTGTAGGATGGACTTCAAATTACATGTTCAACACCCTCAGAGTTCTTGGCCCAGATCTAGGAAAGTTTCTCTTCTGCTACAGGAGAAAGTATTGTTGAAGAAAATTGCTCTGAAAACAGAAAACAGAATGTTCTCAAACTGCCCATTACTCCTTTAATTAAAGTTAAGTCGTTCAGGCATTTGATCTTTGACAACATATAATTTTATTTAATTAAAAAAAAACTTCTTTGAAAAGTGCTATTGTATCCAAAAAGGAACCCAAACTCTCCGTAGTTCCCCCAATCCTTCAATTCTATTCCTTATTAATAGGGTGTACTTAGGGCAATGGAAGTGTTTAAAGTATCTTACTTTTATATTTTAATTGTCATAAAGAACACAGATTCCATATGCAACTTCTTTTTATGTATGTGTTATATTACCAAACTATTAATATTTGCCTATTTATTTATTTGTATGCTTATGTGTTGTGTGAATATATACTTACGCGTTTGTGTCTGTGTGTGTGTGTGTGTGTTATGGTGTGGTGTGTATGTGTGTGTGTGTGTGTGTG
>CAJQZJ010034182.1:1616143-1630611 GCA_907164525.1 Lophiomys imhausi
TGTGTGTGTGTGTGTGTGTGTGTGTGTGTGTGTGAGAGAGAGAGAGAGAGAGAGAGAGAGAGAGAGAGACAGTGTGTGTGTCATTTAGAGAGACTATCAGGTACCCTCCTCCATCATAGTACCCCCTATTCCTTCGACAAAAGGTCTCTCCTGAACCTGAGCTTGGTGTCTTCCTGGCTAAGCTGGAAATCAGCTCATCCCACGAATTCTCCTGTTTCCATGACCTTCAGAGCTGGGAACTGAGATATCTGCATGGACCCTGTGATCTGAACTCTTATCTTCATGACTGCAGAACTAGTGCTCTTAAAGCCTGAGCCCTCTCCTCAGTCTCTGAGCTATTTTATTTTCTAAAAACTCCCTTTTCAAGCTGGATTATTATCAATTATCATTTCAAAATTTGATGATGACAAAAGTGATGGTATTTCCCACCTTCTTATCAAAAATTGGAAGAAATATATTTATACATGCATTCCCTATTCATGTATACATGTATACACATATAGACATGGATATATGTGCTGCTGCATACAATAAAGGATGTGTCCATTTCACAAATGAGGAAAACTGTGGCTTCAAGATAGTATGTCACTTGACTGAGGTGCTATATTACAGAAACATGAGTCTTACTGTCTGCCCAAGAACAGTAGGTACCAAATACTATTTTAATTTTTTTTGAGCATCACCCCACCTTCTTCTCTGTCTTGTCTAACCTCCCATGAGAGTCTTCTGTTCAGTTTATAGGATTCATCTAAAAGTGCTGCTGCATTTATGAAACAGAGACAGAGTGTCTTCACAATTAAGAGTCACTAAAGCTTTAAATCCTGTAACCTTAAGCAAACAGAAGTCAAATTACTTTAGAGATGTGAGACAGATGGCACGTGTTTACTTTTAATGCTTAAGAACAGAGAGAGCATCATCAGGGAAATGATGTCCTGTATTCATTGGCTGGAGTCACCCAATGCACATAGTGAAGGCACCAAGAGAAGAAAGTGAGGCTTCTGCATCACGCAGATGAGGCAATCCAGCAAAGGGTATTTAACTACATTTACTTTAATGAGGATTTTCCAAACATCTGTGAATGAAAAGAAGCAAAGAGTAGAACAAATCTAGGTCCCATGGGTCCTTTCAGGAGCCACTTTGGGCTGAACAGTCACTGAGGAGTCCTCAGTGAAAGACAGATTGAATCATAACCCATAATAACAGGAGACCTTTGCAAATTCTGGTTCAAATCGTGTATCCCTTATATAATCCATGCAAGGAAGCAAACTCTTGCATAAACTCTAATATTGTTCCTTAAATTGAGACCTCCTGTGTCAAATATGCCATGTATAATTAACCTTAAAAAAACAAAACAAAACTCTGAAATCCACAATAATATTAAATGGAAATACATTGTGCTTCAAAGTATTGTTTCTCCAAAATGTGTCCATTGTCATGACAAAGTACCTTTGTAAGAGCCTCACATGTGTCAAGTATGCTGAGCTCTGTTCCTTGGCTCTCTTGAGTTTCACATTACCACATTTTTTTTCTGGTTGTGCAAGACCTGGTTCCAGTTGTGTAGGATAGTTAATGCCACATACTGGCATTATCGATTAACTAACTCTAACCAAGCACCTTAGCCACATGTCATTTTTCTGTTTGTGTTGGTGAGAAGAGAAAACAGCATAGGTATGTCCACAATGAAATACAGTATGGCAAGTCTCCTGCAGCCAGGAATTTGAAAAATCCAGTCCTCCCTACCTTTGTATATACAGTACTATCCAATGTAAAATAGTTTATGTATATTTAAGGCCGAAAGCCCTAGCAAGCTGTCTCATGATAAGACATACATGAATTTGTGGAGCTGTCCATTCAACAGGTTGAATTCTTCATACTAAGATTGCCTTTGGGCAAAATCTTTCCTTTAAAAATAGTGTTTTTATTAATTCTTTGAGAATTTTATCCAAGGTATTTTGATCACATACCCTGTTATAACTCTTCTCAGATCCTCCCCCTCAATTTTATGTTCTTTCTCCCTCGTAACTTATTTACTTAATATAAATGAAGGAGAATAAAGTATGGAAGATATTGATGGCTAATTGTAAACATTGATCTGTAATGTTCTGGATTTAAATAATTATTTGTGACAATACCTAGACATAAGACAGTATTTGAGATGGTTTGTTGGATAATAGACCACTAGAAAGTCCTACTTTTTAAAGTCACTCCTGAGAAGCCCCTTAGACATGAGAGGTAAAATAACAGTTGAATGTAGACTTTCTGCACAAAGTTTTGGTATGTACACATGGTCCCAAAGGACATGCCCCCATCTTCTGGGCTTCTCCAGTATGTGAGGAGCTTTCTACTCCAGCCAGGTTCAAGTGTGGTAGAAGTAAGGAACTATGGAACACGAGACAGTTGCTTTCTATAACTTACAAAGAGATTGACAGGGCTTAAGTAGGGACACCGGCCTGCAGTTCTCATGACTCAGTGTTAATCATGATCTGGACACTGAGCTTCCAGCAGTTCAGCAATGAGAGACATTGCTCTTAAGGACTTGTGTGTTTTCATTGTCATTGTGCGTGGAACCTGATAGCCATACAACTGTACAAGAAAGTGTGGAAGGTGTTACCTAAGGCACCTCACAGTCCCTTCTTTAGATGTAAATTTCCTTGGAGTCTTATAACACTAACACAACCCAGGAGCCACTGTTCTTGAAGGAATGTGTCAATGGTGTATCTGCAAAGAGTGGGCACTTGTCTCATGGCTGCTGTGAACAATGGTGACTGCTCTTGATTGGAACCTACAAGTAAAGGCTTCACTCACATCTGGACCTGTGTTTTTTCTTAACCCATTTTCAGCTGATTTTTCTCATCTCTAAAGCAGATATAGTACAAGGCCACGAGAGCTGTTAGAATTTTAGAGAAAAGGTAAATAGAGAACTGGATCCAGCATATAACCAAGAGTTGACAATTGATCATCACTATTATCATGGTATAATAGATGTCTATTTCTTAATCAGGAAAACAATTTTCATTCTTCCCACTAAATTTAATTATACACAAATATCTCCTCATCCGCCCTGAAGATCAGCAATAGATATCATTTACTTGCAGTTACTTATGACAGCATGATTTCCTTGCACATTCAGGGAATAAGCACAGACTATTATGCTATTTCTTAATGATCTACAAAGTAGTTTCCTCTGGAAATTCTTACTACACTGCCGAAATCTTTCAGGAAGGAAGTGCAGCAAGTCTTTGAGTAAAACGCTTTCAGGTCAAAAGCCGGGAACATATGGTCCAATTGCAGAATGGAATTGGCCAATAGACCTCAAAAAGGGGATAAATTCACTTTCGTTTGAACAAAGGACAGAGGGCCCAGAAGTCACAGTTGTTACTACCATTTTCATAAGCACCTGTGAACCCCGAGATTGGAGCAATTCTGACTCAGGTGACTCAAGTCTCCATTAAACAGCTGCTGAAGCAAGGTCACCAGCATTGCTGCATTATCTATCACATTCCTTCCAATAAAATGAAAAATCCTTACCAGCTTCCCCCACGCTGCCTTGTATGCTGTGTGTGAGATGCCAATTTCACTTGGCATGGGTTCTGTCCAATTACAACTGCCATGGTTGCGCTTCTATACTCGGTTCATTTCTTTTATTTCACTCTATATTAATTAATTGCCTTTTGTTTACTTGCTTGTTGATTATTTTTACTAAACTTGGTCCTATGCGCGTCACTCCCAGGGTTGTACGGCCTGAGCCTGTGCCTTCATTATCCTTTATTAACATTGAAATAGCACACATTTGCTTTCAGATGATTGCATGATCCCTTTCATGTTTGTAGGATGGTCTCATTGTCAGCTCTCTGTTTCCTGGAATGAACAATGGATTGATGTTCACCTAACGGTGACTCTCATCTAATGAATAGTGAGGGCTAAGCAGAGATCCATTAGCATTTTGCAGGAGCAAGCTCAAGGCAATGAACCTATATAGTCAGTGTGAACAGAAACAGAGATATAGGCCAGCCTGTCTCTTTCCACTACTTTCCTACATGATTTTTTGACTAAGTTTTCAAATTAGATACTACCGAAGAATTGGGTATACCAAAACAAAACGTGTGACAGAACTATGCCTGTGTTCTATTGTCTTCTGATTGGGCTCTGCACTTTTCATTACCTACCAATATGTAAGCCAACAATAGATAATCATGATACCAATATTCTTCCTCGGCAAATAGTGATTATCTATTACATTTTCATTTAAACTTTGTATGTATATGTACACACAGCATACTGGAAGTTACTTATTTTTCCATGCCATGCGGCTAACAGAGCACCCATGCTTAAACTACGGGTCACAATATATGAGGGAGGAAAAATCATGTAACTAAATGTGAGGGTTGTAAAAGATTTGGCAACAATAAAATGTTTCTGGACATATCATGACCAAAAGCTAATTCAAAACCAAATGTATAATTAACCTGAGGTGTTTCTGCAACCTTGATCCACGTTGCAGCCTGAGAGTGTACTGAAGTCTGTCTGGGTGCTGAGCTCATAGTGTGTGGCCGTTTTGTTTTGAGTGCCACCACACTACAACTACAAAATGCCAGTGAACATTGCCTGTGATATCTTGGTTCAGAGTCAAGACTATCGTATGTTCTGAATGGCAGAGACTTCACCACGTGCACAGGGCTTTCTGCTGTATTCGAAACAATGGTTTAATTATAAACAGACTTAATAACTTCCTGTGCTCATTCCTTAGCATAGAGAGAACAAATTGATATATCTTTGGACTCTATTGTGTTAGAACACTTGGTTTTGAAAATTACTATTTGAATCATTGACTTGAGTTTCATGAAAATCTTCCAATTTTTGGCAGGGGATTAAAGCTGAAATTCCAATAAAATAAATTGCTAAAATGGTACTAAATATATTTCTCTGGTTCTATGAAACACATTTATGAAAAGCAGCATTCTCATCACTGATGATTACAAAATTAAGATACTGATCAACTTAGGGACACATGGAAAGTACTCTGTGCCCTACAATATTAAATATTTAACCAAGATTTAACTTTTTATGTTAAAGTAGAAAATAATGCATTATTTTGCTTCCACCTTTAATAAAAGGGAAAATCATATGTACCTGAAGAATTATTCCTAAATAAATTACTTTATTATCTATTATCAATAAATGTTTAATTTGTACTTTAAATTTATAAGCTTATATATCTAGGGTGGAATAAAAATTTCTCAGGCAAAATGGTGTCATGAGTGGAAAAAATGCAAGAAGCTGTGCACTATAGATTCGGAAGGAGGCTGCCTGGGATGTTTTCTTGTCTCCTCTACCTTCATTTATACCCTGACCTCTCTTGCCAGGCTTTAGGCTTTCTCTCTGTATGCCAGTTCATTGCCATTTATTTGCATCTTATGGTACTTAGCATGATATAACTTGATTCCCTTTATCCTTGGCAATATATGGGTACAAAGCTTGTCCTGTTCTACCTAAGGGAAGGTAGTGTGAATAACAGGAGCCCACATGTCACAGTATTCACTTGCTTCAGTGCTCAGCAAATGTCCTCTGCTTTTGACAATGATGACAATGATGCTAGGTGCAGTGCCACCATTATACCCACAGTTCCTTCTGACTTACATGATTTCGTTGAAAACATCACTGAGGCTATACATTCCGGGCACACAATACACGCTCTGGCTCAGAAGTTATGTCTGTAAAAATAAGTGACATAAGAATGTTCCTATTTCTGGACAAGTTTTGAAGTTTTTCTCAATAAATACTCAGTATAGAAACATGGATGTTACAGACAGAATAATTTTAATTTCTTCCATGTGGAGTTGAATCACGGTTGCTTTCTGGCACATCTTTACAGAGACGCAATAGCTTTTCAGGAATGGATTCAATGCTGGGAGCTGTGCTGATCTGATCCTTTGAGCTTCTGTATAGGCTGTGGGGGCCTTCGTTTTTCAGTCTTCTAACTTAGAGCCTGCATTTCCTTGGGCAAAGAGCTATGCATGCATTGCATAATGTCTCAGACCCCTCAACTTCTAGAAGTATTTTTCATTGTATGAATGAATGAACAAATCTGTTTCTCTCACTCCTTACCCTCCATGCCAACAGAATGGATATATCCATCCTAAAGGAGACCCCTAATGAAAACACAACTCATTTTACCTGAAACATTAGCCCTGCGTCTGGTAGGTGTTTTACCTACAGTGTCTCCTCATTGGCTAGTTGTCTTGTTGCTGTGACAATAAGCCCACCAAAAGCAATTTAAGGAAAGAAGATTTGGTTCATAGTCCATAATGGCAGGGCAGTCACGTCAGCAGACATTTGGGGCAGCTGGCCATGTTGTAGGAATAGTTAAGAAGTAGAGAGAGATGAATACTGATACTCAGCTCACTTTCCCCTTTTTATTCAGTCCAAAACTCCCAGCAATGAGGTGGTCTCACTCACATTCAATGTGGGTACCACAACCTCAGTCAACCCAAACTAAATAATCCTTCACAAAGCACACCCAGAGGCTTGCCTTTTCAGTGATTCTAGATCATGTTAAGCTGACAACCAGTGTTTAGCCATCATAAGCTCCAGGAGACCAATCCCTCTTTGAGGGTCTTATATTCTTCTTTTCCCCATTTCAACATTGATGGGAAAGCTAGTGGGAGAATAAAACAGCTAAAGGTCTGAGGAAAATGGTCAGGGAGAACCATAGGGCTGTCACCTTGTCTCTGAGTAATACAGTGTTAACAGGAATTGTCTCCATCAGGCAGTGCCACCTGCATGAGCTCTCTCTGGTTCAGCTGTGTATTAACTAAAAAGACTTATCCTCCAGACCAGGAACTCACTGAGGGATGTGGGAAGAGCGCCACGCTTATGAAAGGAGCTACTCAGGGAAACCAAAGCAAAAACCTTATTAAAGCAGATTCTGCGCTTGTCATTAACATTTAAACCACCAAGCGTTTTGATGACATCTCTTCTACATCTAATGCAACCCGTTTTTAATTCCAGATATGATTCTTCTGCACATGAGGAATAAATTGGCTGCTCCCAGATGACTCGTCAAATGTCGACAAATCACAAACCTATCTTTTCACAAACTGCTGCCTTTTCCTGCTTTGCATTTGTAAGTCACTTGATGTTGATGTTACTACGTTAAAACAGAAAAGTTGCCTTTTTTCTTCCTTTCCTTCTTCTTTTCTTTTTTTTTTTAACCCAGGGTCACCGGGATGAAAGCTGTCATTCCTTATCATGTATTCTTTTAAATCAAATTCTTTTATACTGCAAAGTGCATGTGGTCTTTTATCAGTTAATGGTGACACGATACAGTGAGTTGTTTGAGGCAGGAAAACAGAGCTCAATTTTCCTTCTTAGAAAGGCACATCCCTGGGCAGGTTTGAAAGCTCTGTATTTGTTTCTGTGCAATGGTATCTGTGCGGGGGATTGTTGCATGGATTAAGTAGCTGTGT
Organism: Lophiomys imhausi; assembly: GCA_907164525.1. NCBI lineage: Eukaryota > Metazoa > Chordata > Mammalia > Rodentia > Muridae > Lophiomys > Lophiomys imhausi. The sequence continues at coordinate 1,623,610 of CAJQZJ010034182.1, forward strand.
ACAAGCACCCGCTACAGCTCCCGGTATCCACGACACCAGGAGAACATGTCCACCAGGCATCTTCGCTTGAGCAGCTAACAAGAGCCATGTTCCTTTAGTAAGGACCTTCACATGTTTCATTCCCTTTGGTGACTCTTTTCTGCTCCTCCAACTTTTGTGACCAGGGAAATATCTATTTAAGGAGATCTCAGCTCAGAGACTTGGGGCCTGAGCTGTACCCAACATCCTAGTTTAGCAGACATCAGATTATTATTGCAACTCACTTTTTGTGAAACAGGAAACATTTTTTAAAGCCTCTTAGATTTGGTATATGAATCCAGAGGGGCTAAGTTACAAGCATCACTCATAGATCCACAGGTGTTCTCTGTGATGACTGTGTGACTGGGGTCCTTCACTCTTCTTAGACAGCAAATCTTTCTATTCTTGTACCAGCCTCCTCATTCCAGCTAGCTACTCTGAAAAATGATGGAAAGACAGTGGAATTTACTTGGGAAAACATGTCTATTTTCATTCTCCTAGAATATAGAGTTTTCTCAGTTGAATATATACACCATAGAGTTGATCTTCATCTTCACATGTGATCAGTCATAGTTTTTATGATCAACTCACTACTGAGGTTCTTATAAGGGAGGTGGGTATTTCCAGCAGAAGAGGGCTCAGCTGTGATGATTCTATGCTAAACTCTTGTTGATTTTAATGGCAGCCACTCTATTTTGAGTACTTACTTGTCCTTGTTCCTATAACCTGGGAGAACAACGTTTATTAATTGTATTGGTTACTTTTCTATTCCTGCAATAAAGTGCCACAGCCAAAAAAAGATAGAAAAGAAAGAATTTATTTTGCCTTGTGTTCCCATGGAGACGAGAGACCATGATGGAAGGAAAGCATGGCCATAAAGAGCATGCGCGGTAGGAAGCAGGAGCAGGAAGTTGAGTGCTCGCATCCTCAACTACAATCATGAAACAGAGATAGTGAACTGGAGGAGGGGGGAGGCTTTAAACTCGCAAAGCCTCCAGTGACATACTTCCTGTAGCAAGGCTGCACCTACTGAATAGCTCAAACAACGTATCCAACTAGGCACCAAGCATCCAAATGCCTGAGCCTATGAGGGGCATTTCTAATTTAAAACATTACCACAATCATCATTTCCTGAGCAGCCATTCAGAAGGACAGAGTTATCTGGGGTTGAGGGATAGAACAAACTTCAGATGACAGTTGGTCTTTGGGGCCTACAACAAAGGAAAGGGCACCTAGAGGTCACCATCTTCTTCCACTGCCCAAAGGCAACACTAAAAGTAACAGCCACAAAAAAAAAATACAGAAATGGTCCTTGCCAGGCTCAGATCAGATCTGCACTTGTGCATAAACAGGACAGGTGTTGTCTTGGTGAAATGCCCCCTTTGCCTCAAAACTTTTCTGTGTCCACTCCCACCATGGGGTCATAGGAGCACCTTCCCTCTTCTTACTGTTTTTATGACTACAGGGATATTTATAGCAACAAAGATTCACATGCAAGGGCTTCAGGGTAGGGATGTATCTTGTACAGGTGTTGAGGTAAAGATGAATGTGTCTTAGAAGCAAACAGTTCTGTATTCCAGTGCCAGTTCCAAAAACTTCCAACCATAAGAACATATCTAAATTTTTTGAAAATGTGTTTTCCATGTATGTATGTACACATGTGTGTGAATGTGGAAACATATCTGCCACAGCATGTTTGGAGTTCAGAACACACTTTTAGGAATCAACTCTTACCTTTCACCTTGGTAACCAGAGTCCCGTGTTTTTGTAGTTGTGCTGTGTTTTCCAGGCTAGTTGATTCTTCACTCTCAAGGTTCTATGAGATTCTCCTTTCTCTGCCAACCAACTCATCTTACTTAGGAGTGCTGGGATTAAAGATGCCCTCTATCCATCTTCAAAAACCTCAAGAGATCTGCAGAATATGGCATTGAAAGATGTTTTCTTAACTTAAGATTTTTTGATATTGAGACATGTCAGCTCCTGACAGCACCCTCTATTCTACTCCAAGTAGAAGATGAGCGTGGAAGAATCTCCAGTGGGAGATGACTGAATTGGTGGTAAGCTGTAGGGGGTTAGATAAATTAGATTTAGAAAATATATAGGAGTTTCTGATACTGTCTCTTAATTCGGGGTCTGAAGAGCATTATCAGCATGAAGTCAGCAAAAACAGGAAAGACTTAATAGACTGAAAAACAAGGTTGAAGTCAGGAAAAACAGGAAAGACTCAATAGACTTGAAGAAACAAAGTATCTGGCCTGACATTGTTTTCAGCTGCTAAGTGGGCGGAGCCCAAATTAAGCTGAAACAGAGTTCCTTCTATTTAAGGACAGTGCATGGAGCCCAGAAAAAGAAGAGGCCCCTGATGCTAGAGAGCTCCAAGAGTCCTGCTGAAAAAAGGGCTGGCCATTGATGGCCAGCTCTCTCCCTAAAGCAGAAAGAAACTGGTGAGCAAAGAAAGCCTGAGCAAGACACCAAAAGGCCAAGGACTAAACCCTGTGGCTCAGCTTTTGCCTAGAGGGGTTTGATCTGTCCAAACAGTGGCCTAAAGGAAACTGTGCCTGGCTTTAAGGACTGAGGCAGAGCAGCTGAGTTCCTGATTCAAAAGAAGTAAGTTGGCCTGCAGACAGCTGGGGTCTCCCACAGAGAAGAAGCATGAAGCCTTATTTAAGGTGAGACTGCAATAACCAACTTACCCTGACGAACCTGCATCTGAGAGATCCAGAAAAAGGACTGCTAAGTGCGTTAAAGAATCTACAACAAAGACTGTGTTCCTGACGACTGAGGACCTGCCCCAGAGACTGTATCATTCTAAAAGGTTATGAAAGTAGTTGTTATAATTATCAATAGGTTTAGTGGATAGGTTAAAGGGTTTATAGGAATTTATAGGATTAATAGTTAAATTGTTGGTGTTTGTTATAAGTTAATTTAGTAATAAATAAATAAGTGTTAAATAATAATTTAAAAGTTCGGTTACAGTAAGCCTTTCTCTTGGCAAGAAAAACCCCTTGCTTCAACTGTAGACAGACTTCTGTTCAAAAAGGACAAAACTTGGAAGCAGATAAGTCGATAGCCTAGCTCTGCCAAGACAGGGTAGGTAAGTCCTTCATAATTCCTGCTCTACAATCAATGTCTGTCAGAGAAACGGGGCCAAATGGCTGAAGATTGATGCTGAAATGTATGGAGAGAAAATGGGAACTGTCCAGGCAGCCACTGGTATGCCATTTCTTAGTTTTGGAAGCTGCAGGCCCTGCACTTCCTATATAATCAGACATATTTATCCCTCTCAGGTCTCTGAGGTGGTTGAAGAATAGATAGCTAGAGTCTCATAGTTAAATTTTGAGTTGTTTAGGAATCAAGAGGGTGTTCTGGATCTAAGAAGATATTTTTAAAATTATGAGGCAAGTTAGTATGAAAGCTGAGTTAGATATAGAACTTTAAACTCATGGAGATGATTAGATAGTAGAATGTTAAAGTCAGGTACCAAATACATATGGACTGGACATTGGGAATGTACGTTAAGCCATATAACCCTCATAACTGTGGCCTAATTACCTCTGTTGTTTTGTATTGTATTTATTATTATAAGAGAAAGAGCCATTTGTTGGACTGAAAGGGGAAACTGTAGGGGGAAATAAGATATACCTTAAATTTAAAAAAAAAAAAAAAGGGAATTGGATGGGGGGTTGAGGGGGAGGAGGGTGGATGGGACTGGAGGGAGGAGTAGGGAGGGGATTGTGATTGAGATGTAACTTGAAGAAATAAAAAATAAATTATTAAAAAAAATAAAAAATAAAGATGCCCTCTATCATATCTGATTTTTTTTTACCATGACTTAGGTTCAAACAGGTGTCACAGGACTTACAAGGCTAGTGCTTTTCCTTGCTGAACCATCTCTCCTGTTTCCCCATTCCTATTCAGTTTTTTTGTTTTGTTTTTTAGACAAAGTCTCCACATAGCTCAATCTCGACTTGAACTCATGATTCTATGGTTCAGCTTCCCAAGTTCTGGAATTGCAGGTATGTACCACCATACCCAGTTCTTCGAGAATTTTTGAAGTCACTCATACTGAGGAAGCTTGAGCATCCTTCTTCCTAAATTGGAGACTAAGATATCCACATGTTAGGTTTATATGATGAGGATATATGAGATGCCATCCTTTGATGTTCAAAATCATGGGGCCATTGTGTTGGATTTTAAGCTCAATGCCCCTTTGATATAAGAGAATATCCCTTTGCCAAGAGTACAACACCCAATGGCCAAAGAATTCTGCTTCATTTTCCATTTCAATAGTAAGTATTGATAACACATAGACAGGGACCCAAAGCTGTTCAGCTATCGTATGTAACCCTATAGAACTGAGACCAATGAAAATATTTAATTGAATCAGTTGCTTTCTGTTGCTGCTCCTGTTTTAGCACAAGGACTCTCATCTTTATGATTTCCCATGTCCCTGAACTATGAATACTATTTACTCTTATGTAATAAGACCAATGTTAGTGTCAGAACTGAGACGGGAATGTAGGCCTTCTGGTTCATTTTCCTGTTTGCTTCCTATGGAATCATTTCTGCAACCGCTTCTGTGACCTCAGAAACATCAGTGAGTCACACATGGGAAACAAAGGATCATCATCAACAGTATAAACTCTCACTCTACCTTCCAGTGTTTGCAAACACCATGGATATTCCTTGTTTTTCACACTTTCATTTCCCCATATCCTTAGGAATCAAGATCCCTTACTTGTATTTTGTGTAATCCCAAAAACCAGCTACCATGGCCACTACACTATTCTAATGAGTGAGTAAGGGTGTCAGTACTGCCTGTGAACACCAAAGAATCCTTTGCTCCACTAACGCATGTTTACCTTTATCATAGAAAACTAGTGATCATAAATTTAAAAAATGGATATTCAAATGCTACATTTTACTTGACTCTTGTAGCTTAATGGTAAGTTCAAAGAGGGATTTTTCCATACTAAATAAGCTAACACTATAAAACATATACTGTTGTTTCCTGCTCATCCTCTGGTGTTAGAATATGCATAGAAAGAATAAAGGAAGATACTGTTACATCTTAAGTTGCTTTTTTTCTATCTTATGTGTTCACATGCACACATATAAACTGAAGATCTTCAAGACTTCACACTTGCTAAGTAAGTGCTCAACCGCTACCCTTTATGTTAGGGTTTGGTAGTCTGCTGCAGAGCCTCTTCTGATCAAATCTTTCTGTTGTTAAAGCTGATTTCTAAGGCATTGGCGGCTTCCACAGACTCTCATGACGTGCCTGACCAGGCCCACACTGCTTGTGATAGTACTGAGAATAGTTACTACCACTTTTCCTAGAGGTTATCTATGACATGTGATCTATTGAAATGTTTCTTTACACCTCTCACTGGAAGGACAGCAAGTCTTGTGTGTGTGTGTGTGTGTGTGTGTGTAGGTCAACAACCTTATTTTTCTTAGACTGCTTATCCAAACTTGTACTGCCCAAGCTGACCCACCATGCTACTGAGCTCCACCATGGTACATTGATTAGACACTTAAGTTCATTTCAGACACTCAGTAAACTGGATTAGGGTTGCAGCTCAGTTGGAAGAGTGCTTATCCAAGATGAATGAAGCCCTGGGTTGGATGGCCAAGACTGCATGAGGCTGGGTATGGTGACACATGCCTGTAACTTCAACACTCAGTAGGCAGAGATAAGAAGATCAGAAATTCAGAATCATCCTCTGTTACAAAGGGAGTTCAAGGCCAGCTTGGGCAACATGAGACCCTGCCTCAAAACTACAACAGCATCAACCAGGACCAGAAACTGATAAAAACAAGTGGATGGTATAGGAGTGGACTAATTCAACATTCTTGTCTAGCTAATGTCTGGAAAACACAAGTGAAGATCATGACTGTTTGTTTCTGTTCAACAAATGTGAAGAGTTATTTCTAATTTCCACATTAAAAAAATAAAGCTGGCTTTAGTGAACTTGTGCCTTCTAGTTCTTAGCAGAGATCACCACAAGTCAGTAGAGGAGATGCTAGCAAGATTTCGTATAGGTGGTGATAATAAATCATTTGCAACATATCAACAATAAAAAATAAACCAAACTTGAATAACGGAAGATGATACCATAAGAATTATTTTTCCTATTCATCAAGCTGTTAGAAAACCCCAGAGGTTCATGGCTCTTGGTTATTTTATTACAATGCCCTCATATTCTACTTATTGAAAGCAGCCATACTTTACCTTTAGCATCACCTTTGAAGATAAAGGTTATTGATTACACATTGGATTGAGTTTCTTCATGCTCAAATATCGCCAGTTCTCCTGAATTAGCTGTCAGATTACAATCCTGTAATTGGGATCTTTCCATAACAGCTATGCTCATGATCTTGCTGGACTTTAGAATGCCTGTTGTCTCAATGTTTCTCTCCAAAGGTATACACTGTTCATGGACCTGCTTCCCAAGCCAAGTAGTGCAGTCTGTGTGGGATTGACTGAGGAAGAATGTGGTGATTCACCTCACCCCACACCCTCCAATGGTCCATGAGTCAGAAGAAGGTTACCTGGGTGTGACCATCTAGTGAGCATATGTACTTACAATGCTCATTAATCCTGTTCTGGGAAAATCACCGAAGCTCTAGCAATGACAGCCTGAAAGGATTCCCCAGACTTTAACTTCCTAGGTATGTGTACAAGAAGACACCACACCCTCCTTACTGGAAAAGAAAGGATCCTGCCAACAAGGGTAATAGAAATGCAAGGAGTGCCCTTCTAAATATATATTGTTGGGTAATGTCTTATCTCCTAGGAGGCAGTATGGATGGACAGAGTGATGTGGTAATGGAGATCTGTGTTCTGATTGGTATACCACCAGCTACTGTTGACTTATCTGTGTTCTTAGTGCTGTCTGTGAGTATAGGAAAATTCTTTCATGCCAAAGCATTGTTGGGATTATATGATACTTGCACTCAGCAAATACCAATCCCCTCTCC
>CAJQZJ010034182.1:1631208-1706794 GCA_907164525.1 Lophiomys imhausi
CAAAACAAAAAACCAGTAGCCCTCCTATATACAAATGACAAACGGACTGAGAAAGAAATCAGGGAAACAATATCCTCCACAATACCAATAAACAATATAAAATATCTTGGGGTATTACAAGCAAATAAAAGACCTGAATGACAAGAAACTTAATTTCCTTGGAGAAAGAAATTGAAGAAGCTATCAGAAGGTGGAAAGATCTCCCGTGCTTATGGATTGGTAGAACTAATATAATAAACTGGCCATCTGCCAAAAGCAATCTACAGTCAACACAATTCCCATCAAAATTCCAACACAGTTCTTTACTGACTTTGAAAAGACAATACTCAATTTCATGTGGAAAAACAAAAAACCCAGGATAGTGAAAACAATCCTGAATAATAAAACAACTTCCAGAAGTATCACCATCACTGATTTCAAGCTGTACTACAGAGGTATAGTAATAAAAACCATATAATATTGCCAATAAAACACATGATCAATGAAATCAAATTGAAGCCAGTGGAAAAAAAGATAGTATCTTCAACAAATGGTTTCTGGTCTGTAAGAATGTAGAAAAATGCAAATAAATCCATATCTATCACCATGCATGAACCTCAAGTCCAAGTGCATCAAAGACCTCAACAAAAAACCAGGCACACTGAATCTAATAGAAGAGAAAGAGCGGAGTAGCCTTGCATTGGTGCAGGAGACAAGTTCCAAAACAGAACATTGATAGCACAGGCACAAAGATCAACTATTAATAAATGGGACCTCATGAAACTGAAAAGCTTCTGTAAGGCAAAGGACACCCTCAAAAGGTCAAAACAACCTACAGAATGGGAAAAGATCTTTACCAACCCTACTTCCAACAAAGAGTTAATAACCAAACTATATAAATAACTCAAGAAATTAACAGCAACAAACCACATAATCCAATTTAAAAATGGGGTACAGATCTAAACAGAAAATTCTCAACAAAGGAATATCCAATGGCTGAGATACACTTAAAAAAATGTTCAACATCCCTAGTTGAGGGAAATGTAAATCAAAATGACTCTGAGATTCCATCTTACACCCATCAAAATCGCAAAAAACAAAACAAAACAAAACAAAAACTCAGAACAACAGTTCATGTTGGCAAGAATGTGGAGCAAGGAGAACACTCCTCCATTGCTGGCAGGAGTACAAACTAGTACAGCTACTTTGGAAATTAATTTGGCAGTCTCTCACAAAGTTGGTAATAGTTCTACCTCAAGACCCAGCTATACTATTCCTGGGTGCATACCCAAAAGATGCTCTACCATACCACAAGGACAATTGCTCAACTATGTTCACAGAAGCTTTATTTGTAATAGCCAGAAACTGGAAATGACCTAGATAACCCTCAACTGAAGAACGGATAATGAAAATGTACATTTACACAATGGATATTACTCAACTATTGAAAATAATGACACTGTTGGGCATGGGGGCGCATGCCTTCAATCCCAGCACTTGGGAGGCAGAAGCAGGTGGATCTCTGTGAGTTAAAGGCCAGCCTAGCCTACAAAGTGAGTCCAGGACATTCAAGAATACATTGTGTCAAAAAGCATAATAATAATAATAATAATAATAATAATAATAATAATAATAATGACCCCATGAAATTTGCAGGCAAGTGGATGGAACTAGAAAAGATCATCCTGAGTGAGGTAATCCAGACCCAGAAAGACACACATGGAATGTTCTCACTTATAAGAGCATATTAGTCATGTAGCCATGCTACAACTCATAGACCCAAAAAAGCTAAATGACAAGGAGAGCCCAAGGGGAGAGGGATGTTTGAATCTCACAGAGAAAGGGAAATAGAATAGACATGGGGGTGTGGATGCAGGGAGGGGACTGGGAGGGGGTGGGGTTGGGATGGGAATAGGAAGGATCACATGTGTGGAGGACAGAGGAAAAGAGTACTAAAGAGACAACTGTAATTGCAGGGGGCATCTCTGGGAAGAGCTAGAAACCTAGGACAATGGAAACTCCCAGGAATCTATAAGGGTGACTCTAGCTAAGACTCCTGGCAATGTAAGCTATGGAACCTGAAACAACCTTCTCCTGTAACCAAGTAAGATTCCCAATGGAGGGACTGGGACACCAAACCAGTCACAAAACCTTGACCTACAATTTGTCCTATCTACCACGTGTGTAGGGATAAAATGGAGCAGAAATTGAGGGACGGGCCAACCAATGACTGGCCCAGCTTGACACGCACAGCATGGCACCATGAAAGAGCCCATCCCGACACTATTAATGATATTCTGCCATACTTGCAGGCAGGAGCCTAGCATAACTGTCATCGCAGAGGCTTCACCCATTAACTGGGTAAACAGATGGAAACAGATGTAGAGACCCACAGTCAGACGTTAAGCAGGGCTTGGAGAATCCTGTGGAAGAAGGGAAGGAAGGATTGAAGGAGCCAGAAGGGTCAAGGACACTTCAAATAAACCTACAGAATCAAGTAACCTAGGGCAAAAGGGGCTCATGGAGGCTGAACCACCAATCAGAGAACATGCATGGGATTCACCTGGGCACCTGCACAGGTGCAATAGTTGTGTAGCTGTGTTGTCACCTGGGACTCCTAACAGCAGGAGCAGAGACTGTCTCTGACTCTGTTGCCTGCCATTGGATCCTTTCCCCTCAACTGGGCTCCCTTGTCTAGCCACAATAGGAGAAGGTAGTCTAGTCCTACTGAAAGTTGATATGCAAGGGGGTTTGATAAGGGGTGTCTCCCCTTTTCTGTGGAGGAGGGGAAGGGTGGGGAGATGAGAGGGAGAGACTGGGAGGAAACGAGGAAGGGGAAGCTGAGATAGCGATGTAAAATTAATTAATTAATTAACAACAAAAATTAATTAATTAATTAACAACAAAAAACAAAACCACCATCTTTTAAAAATTGCTATTATCTCAATTAAATAAACTTGGAGGGCAACCAAGAAATCAATATCTCTTATCCTCAGCTGTACCTTGCTTGATGCTGGCACCTGAAACTGTTCTGTGACTGTGTCTTGAGGTCCAGCTCTCCTTCCAAGGAAAGTAACTGAGTAACTGATGGGAAAAGGGAAGAGGCAGAAAGTGTCTGGGCTGATGTTGGGCTCTGGTTCTCAGTGAGTTCCAGAGAAACCCTGCACTCAACCTTTTATATGTTCAGATGAGTGGAACGTGACATATGCAAACTTCTCAGCTCCAGAAACACTGGAGAATTTGGGGCAATGTCAGTGCAGAGAGAACATGTACATTCATACATACCTACATACATACACATATATGTATATACATACATACATACATACATACATGCACACACATTATATAAATATCTTTGCTATATGTCATGGCATACAACCTCTAGACCTAGGATGTCAAGGATGAAAGCAAGAAAATAAGGAATTCCAAGTTACCATAATCCTTAGCCTCAGCTAGTTCATGGGTAACCTGGTTTACATGAGGCCTTGTCTCTTTTTTTTTTCTTTATTTTTTATTTCTTCAAGTTACATCTCAGTCGCAGCCCCTTCCCTATTTCCCTTCCAGTCCCACCCTCCCACCCTCAACCCCCCATCCTCTTCCCTTTTTTTTCTTTTAAGTTTAATGTATATCTTATTTCCCCCTACATGTTCCCCTTTCAGTCCAACAAATTGCTCTTTCTCTTATAATAATAAATACAATTCAAAACAACAGAGGTAATTAGGCCACAATTATGAGGGTTATATGGCTTATGGTACATTCCCAATGTCCAGTCCATATGTATTTGGTACCTGACTTTAACATTCTACTATCTAAACATCTCCATGAGTTTAAAGTTCTATATCTGACTCAACATTCATACTAACTTACAACACAATTTTAAAAGTATCTTCTTAGATCTATAACACTCTCTTGACTCCTAAACAACTCAAAATTTAATTATGAGACTCTAGATATCTGTTCTTCAACCATCTCAGAGACCTGAGAGGGATAAATAAATATATCTGATTTTATAGGAAGTACAGGGCCTGCAGCTTCCCAAACTAAGAAATGACATACCAGTGGCTGCCTGGACAGTTCCCATTTTCTCTCCATACATTACAGCATCGATCTTCAGTCATTTGGTCCCGTTTCTCTGACAGACATTGATTGTAGAGCAGGGGTTATGAAGGACTTACCTACCCTGTCTTGGCAGAGCTAGGCTGTCGACTTACCTGCTTCCAGGTTTTGTCCTTTTTGGACAGCATTCTATCTACAGTTGGAGCAAGGGGCTTTTCCTACCAAGAGATAGGCTTGTGACTAATTCAATCATCTCCCACTGGAGATTATTCGATGCTCATCTTCTACTTGGAGGAGAATAGAGGGTGCTGTCAGGAGTTGATATGTCTTGATATAAAAAAATCTAAAGTTACGAAAACATCTTTGAATTCCATATTCTGCAGATCTCTAGAGGTTTTTGAAGTTTTTTTTCTATTTTTTAGTCTTTTTTATCTATTGTATGCTTATTGGTTTGTTTGTTTAGTAGTTCTCTCTCCTGGGCAACGAGACACTTTTCACTGATGGTACTGCTTCGTAGACCCCCAATGAATGAGGAGGCTCTTGGCCCTCACACGACCTCTCAACTGAGATGAGGGACTGTTATATAAGGACACCCCACCCCAGAGAAATGGGATGGACGTGTTAGGAGGTAAAGAAAAAAAATGAAATGTGATGTTTTGGCCTTTTACTATTAATTGTCACAAACTGTTTAGGATAATTAAGAAATGCAAACTAATGGTTATGCAAGCCGGTCATTCTGTTAGGTACTATGACAGCATATTATAGTTACTTTCTAAGCTAATCAGAAATAAACCTGCTAAGAAACAAGCAACATCTGCTTACCCTAATAGAAGAGGTAGACAGGGCCTCTTCAAAAACCTCTAGAGGCCTTGTCTCTAAACAACAGCAAAATCAATTTTGCTAAAGAAGCTATTTTCTCTCTTTTTTTCGTCCCTACGTCTTTGTGTCCCATGCCTCTTTCCATCCCATCTTGTTTCCCTCTCTCTGGTTGTTTTCATTCCTTCCTTTCTTCTTTTCCTTCTATATTAGAAACTGCAGATTGCTGGAACTTGACACCCTATTGTGCACTGCCTTCTGAGCAAGGATGAGGCGGGTCCCCTGTGATGAGAGGTCTGCTGAGTCATTTTGTTCTCTGGGGTTCTGAGAAATGTAAGCTTGGTTAGAGGGTTGTTAGCACAATGCTTCTCAGAATCACCCTTCTCTACTAATGATGACAAACGACACTTTCACAAATAATGCTGGAGTAGTCCCTTTATTTCAAAAACGAATTTGCTGTTGCTATGGCAAAAACCAACCAACCAAACAATCAACCAACAAACAACAAAAACACAACAAAACAAAAACCAAACCAAATCAAAAGATTGGTAGGGACAGCAAGAAAATGATTTCTGTTCGGTGCTGCTTGGAAACCCATCATTAGTAATAATTTGTGGTGCTGGGAGAGACCTCATTTGGTAAAGTGGTTGCCTTATGAGTGTGAGGACCAGGTTCGATTCCCAGAACTTACACAAAAAGCCAGGCATGTTCAATGCACTCTTTAATCCCAGGGTTAGGGGGGCAGAGAAAGGTGAATCCTTGGAGCTCCCTGGTCAACCAGTCTGGTCTGTCTAGCACAGTCCAGGCCACTGTTACGCTCTGTCACAGCAACAACAAAAATAGAAAGAAAGAAAAAAAAAAGGATGTATCTGAAAAACAGAACAGAGAATTGTTCTCTGGCTTCTGTATATGTGTCAAAATACATGCATGCACATCCTAACCACATCCCCACACTCTTTAGGATTGTATATCTATTGCCTTAAAGCTGAAGGTGGGGTTATCTTTTGATATGACTGACCCTGACATGAAAGACACACAGAGACCCACTAGGACCCTTTCATTCCTCAGCATCCTTTCTTAGTTTCCCCTGTGAAGAGCAATTGTTCGTCTAGGAGAGTCCAGATACAGATGTGTGCTTAGCACACAGGACATACAGGAGATGTCTAGGAGATGCTGCTTTGTTGCAAAGTTGGATATAGATGGCCAGATGCAGCCATCACAGGGAGACATTTAATACTGAAAGAAATCACAATGGCTGAGGAGAGACTGATATTGACCAAGCACCATACAACAAAGCCAACTGACCAACTACCTCTGCAACACTAGCTGGAGGAAGCAGGAGACAAGGAAACCCTCCCGGGTGCTGTTGCTGCTGCTCTTGGATTTGACTTTTGGTTTTCTGTTTGTTTTTTGTCTTTTTTTTTGGTCTAGAAAACACAACCATTTTCATCTCCTTTCACATATTTATTGGATTTTTCACATTATTCCATTTGCCTAAAGTTCCAGAGAATAAACATAATAACTCCATTGATTGGAATAATTAAAATAGATAGCTTCAATAACAGTAGAACTAAACAGCGATGAAGCGGCTGACTTTTCCTTTATCATTCTCTTGGGAGGTTAGCTTTTAAAAGCCAGTGTGTTCTGCTGCTGGAAATGGCAATGTCACAATGCAGAAAGCTCTGTGAGCAGAGGCGAGACCTGCCTTGCTTTTCAGAGATCCAACCATCTGCACAAGACTCCACGGTGGTCCCTCATTTGGGAGAAGAAATCCACTCCTTCTGGGAGAAGCTCATTCTGTGAGTTTAATTACATCCTAAAGGTGATGTGCACAGCATCATGCTGGAAACAGTCTCAGTGTTGGGTATTTGCCTTTCAGTAAATGAATTAGCATTAGACATTCATGCATGATGGATAATAGAAAATTCTATTTTCCTTTTAGAGAAAACTACACTTATTGTGAAAAGCTTAAAAAAAATCACTCAATCAACCAATAAATGACATTAAAGTAATAATGGGAAAACCAAAATAGAGGAATGTGTCCTATCCCAAGTGAAAGGGCCTCTCTTCAGGCAAAATGGTAAGACATAGAGTTGTGAATTCCTGATCAGACCAAGAACTTCACAATGAGGTCCTCCTGAGGGAAATGATGACTTTTACAAATAGGCCACAATTTCAGAAAAGGCCATTCCTTTGTCCTAGTTGATCTTTGGTTAATTTGAGTTTTCCTCTTGTGTGTATGAGTGTGTCTCTGTATGTACTTCTGTGTATGCAATTGCATGTGTGTATGTGTGTGTGTGTGTGTGTGTGTGTGTGTGTGTGTGTGTGTGTGTTTAAGTGTGTAAACCAGAGGGCACTTGGGCATCATTCCTCAGACACAATTGAGAAAGGTTTCTCACTGAGCTAGAACTTCCCAAGTAGGCTAGACTGGCCGACCAGGAAGCCCAAGGTAGATATTTCTGCACTTTCCCAGCTCTGAGATTGCATGTGTGCCCTACCATATCTATCTTTGTTTGTTTTGCATGGATTCTAGGGATCAAACTGAGGGCCTCATGTTTGGAAGGCAAACCCTTCACAGCCTGAGTCACTTGCCTAGTCCCTGTTTTGTTCTCTTCAGTAAGAATCTCTCCTCTACTACCACTGGGCCTCTTGTGTTGGAAGAATTAAAAATTTATTCCAGATGTTCTTTCATCCAACCTTTAACTTATGACTGTCCCTGTGGCATCCACTTTTGAGATAACAAGAAACATTTTTCTCTTTTGTACCTTTTCCCCTCAAAGACAGTCCTGGTGAGTCTGAATTCCAGCAGCTTAAGAATTGTAACAATGGGAAGGAATGTGGTTGTTTAGGAGCCCAGATACTCTTCCAGACCCCAATAGAGTTGCTGATAACAACCTTAAGTGAAGTCTCAGGCTGTAGCCAAATCAGCTAATCTCATCTTTGACTGTTTTAAGAACAGGACACCCCAGGATAAGCCAGGCAAACAACCCGAAGGACTTTGGTAGCTAGATAGCAGAGGATCTTCAGAAACTCTTTGAAGTTCCAGGCCTGATAAACCAGGCATGTCTCTTGGTTTGTCCTTGAAGGTGTGCTTTTCAGCTTAACCTGGAGACAGGTTATTTCTACCCAAATTAATAATAATCTGAACATGTAGGGTAGGGATGTTGCTGAAGACAGGAAAAATGAAAATACATACTGAGATGTTGAGATAAATGAAGGTAAGTGTGAATGGCATGTGTGGAGGGCCTCACCTCATTCATCGTACATTGGCTGTATTTTATTTGAACAGCCAGACAGCACTGCCAGCTGTACCTCTGAGTCGGCTCCTGGTGCCTGGGTATCTGTATGCATTTTGTGTTTCTACACAGCTCAGCTTTGTGAGTCACAATGGTCCCATCTCAGACAGACAGTGATTAGGAGGTCTGTGACTCAAATAGCATCATGCATTCCTTTTTGTCTGTGCAGGATTCTACTACCTGATACCAGGAGTAACAGTTCAATCTGCAGAGGCAAGCATTTTGATTTTTTTTTTTTGTAAAGTTCTTTACATGAATCACAGCAGAGAATGACAAGAAAAAAATTTTTTTCCAGTATTTAACTCTGATAGAACTGTTGAACAAAGAATTCACATCTAAATAAGTTTTCTAAGACTCTCCTTGAGCAAATTCTAGAGGGTTGAAGGATGGTGTCGTAATATACGCTCTCTTGCACTAGATAGTAAATAGGAACATGGTGGTGACTCAGCAGGAACCAGACAGTTTGTTCCTCAGAGTTCAAAGTCTGCTATCCTGCAAAGTGAGCCCTTCTGGTGAGAACATGTGCTCTATACCCTAGCCTCTTCAGGTCAGGGTTCTCACACGAAATATCATCTGTACGGGAAGCACAAAAATATAAGAACTCTGAAATTTTCATTAAAAAAAGACCCCACGTTTATATATTATTTTCCTTGGGAGAGTTTGGGTTTTTATTTATTGCCAATCAGGATTCAGGTATGAAGCTCAAATCTTCAGAAATCGTAGCAAAGACCTAATCAAGACTGACTACAAGTAAGACAACAACATGTGTTCAAGTTATTTTTATACCCTTGGCAGCACTGCTGTAGTTGTGATTAACTCTTTGTTAGGACGAGGAAACTGATGCTGTGGCAGTATCTGGGGTTGCATAGGGTCACACACTATTTGATTCTACTTCCAAACCAACAGGTTAACCATTTATCATAGGGTACACTCTTTTCCACTCTCAGAAAAACAGATCCAACAGTCAAGAAAACAATGCCGACTTCAGAGGAATGTCTAGAAATAATTTAAAGGCCCAAGATTATACATATAGAAATATTTCCTACATACACGATATATTTTTTTATAATTTATATTAATTATATTAATCTATTAGACTTTCTTCTTTGCCTCCTTCCTTCACCCTTTCCTCCATTCTTTTCTTCCTTTCCCTCTCCTACCATCCCATCGTCCCATCATTTCTCCCTTTCCTTACCTTCCTCCTCCTTCCTTCTTTCCTTCTTCTTTTTTGACAGTGTCTCATGTGTCCCAGCCACCTCTTGGAATTTCCTATGTAACCTAGGACGACTTAGACTTCTCCTCCTTCCTTCTACCTCTGCAGTGTTGATATTATAGACAAGTGTCAACATGCCCAGATTTTTGTTTTTGTTGTTGCTGTTGCTTGTTTTGTGCTCAGGATGGAATGCAGGACTTCATACATACTAAACAAGCAAGCACCATCTTAACTGAACTACTTCTACAGCTCCTCTTGAATTTTGTCTTATTCCATTTATAGTGTGATAATAGATTGAGGGTTTTAAAGAATAAGCAGCGATTTCCTACCACTCATAGGTGGGAACTCCAAGACCAAGACGGTCAGATACAGTGGCTCATTGGGAGCCTGTTTTCTGGTTCTTATTCATGTATTTTCTTTAAGTGCTAAGAATTATACCCTGGCCTATGCATGCCAAACAAGCACTGAGCTGCTCCATTCCCAGCTCACCTGCTGTTTCCATCTCTTGGCTCATTGAAATGGTGACTTGTCTGTCTTTGACATGAAAGAATCTCATCTGTCCTTTGTTTTGAGAGCCTAGATTTCTTCTGGAAAACTCCCTGTGCACAATCTCATTACCATTCAAAAGTCCCACCTTTTGAAATCATCATTTTGCAGGTTAGAATTTCAACATACAAATTTTGATGCAGTTGCAAATATTCTGTCCATATCATTTTCATACAGTTTATATAGGCTCTCTATTGCTGATGTTATGGCTTGGATAATTCTTTGTCATGGAAGACTGTCTTGTGTACAGTAGGATATTAAAAGATATCTCTGGCTTCCTTGTTCGAGAGGACAGAGACTAAGTATTTTAACTTTTAAAAATCTGAGCTATCTCCAGGTGTTTCCAAGTATCTCCTTCCTAAGTGGAATGAGGAACACAATCATTCCATTCTCCAGATGAGAACCATTGTTTATGTCGTAGTGCAGCCATAGCCCTGAGAGTATACATCTTAGTGAGAAATATCAATGGATAGGTGGTCAGTATCCCATGAGCTGCTTCCTGACCACCAGAAAAGTACACTCCCTGTCTTCACTCTACTATTAGTGATCTGAACAACTTTCTCAGGTCTCATTATATTTTTTGTTTGTTTGGTCAGTTGGTTTATTTACTTATTTATTTATTTATTTTCCTCTTTTGTAAACTGTAGTAGGCCTTTAAGCCACATGTAGAAGCTGGATACCTATTCTGGATTGCCTAGTACTCTGTACAATAAAACTGTGTTCCCCAAGATCTGATAGAATTACATGACATTTTGTACCACAGCAAAAGACTCCTTTCTGGTTAAATTTCTTTTTCCTTCTGATGGTCAAAAACAACAAAAAAAATCTGGACATTACCCTTTATTTATAGTCACCTCTGGGGTGAATTCATGCTTCTTCATTTGAAATATCTAGGAAAATTATTCTTATAGGACTTTGCCCTCAATAGAGTATGATTTTTCTCTAGTTCTCAAAATGGCTTTATTAAAGGAACCACATGGTGATGAGATCTATTGAATTCATGATGTAGTCAGTATAATATAAAAAGCACATGTTGGGACATTTAACCAGGGAACTTGTGATTCATTAAAAAGAGCCTTGAGCATGGTGACTGGCATGACACTATGGGTATAGCATGACTCAGAGCCCTCCCATCCTTCCAAAGGCCATGGAGTTTAGACAAGAGTGCCTCCAATCATCTGCTTCCTTGTATTGCAGCATCTCTTTCACCTCCTGCTGCCATCTCTATACAATGCAGAGATTTCTCCACAGATTCTGTCTTTTAGTTCATAATTCTCTGGGATGATTTCTTACTCTTTCCAGTTGAAATGTCACCTGGGTCATGAGGATTAATCTCTGAGGCAGTAGACATGAGTGGGAGACTCATGTATTCGATATCTGACCTTGGTCTACACTAAGTTTTTGTGTTGTTGCTGAATTTTTGTTAGAGTGGGTTTATTCTATATAAGCTTAGAAGATGAGTTTGACTTAAATAAGATCCCAGGCATTTTGCTAAACTCTTTTAAAAGGAAGACTAATCTGAAGTGAGATGTTCTGTGTTGTTTTCTGGAAAGGGAAGGAAATGTTACTGCTATTGGGTAATATAATTTCCTTTGATGGAAAACATTTCTTTCTGTGAAAAAGACTATGAGTAAATTTAATAAGAATATAGTTTAAAATAACAATGAATCACCGGGCGTTGGTGGCGCACGCCTTTAATCCCAGCACTCAGGAGGCAGAGGCAGGCGGGTCTCTGTGAGTTCGAGACCAGCCTGGTCTACAAAGTGAGTCCAAGACAGCCAGGCTGTTACACAGAGAAACCCTGTCTTGAAAAACAAAACAAAAAACCCAAACAAACAAACCAAAACAACAACAACAACAACAAAAAAACCCAAAACAATGAATCCCCAGAATTCTGTACCAAAAATATTATGATAAAAACAATGGAATAATGTCAGTGAGAATACATAGAAAAGGAAAAAACTGACATTAAATAAAACCTTTGCATACAATGAAAATTGACTATTATAATATTTTTTCAAGCTGTAACACTCAAAAGTACTTTAAACATCATATAAATCTGCATATATTTTTTATTAGCCAATTATGTGATTTTTTTTGCATCAGTAAAATAAGATATTATTCATAGTCTTTGTAATTGACTTAGACACAATATTAAACTCTTGGAGGGCAGCCTTATAAAATCAAACAACTTGGTATCATTTTCTTAGCTTTAATACAGTTTGATAGCACAAGCTTGATTTTCTTTCTCATTTTTCTCCATTTGAATGAAAGTAAACGGAAATATTTGGAGCAGCACCAGAACTTATAAATTTCCCATCTGAAATCTCTTACAGCAAGCCTCGTACAACCGATTTCAGAGGCTGGAGAAACCTAGTTGCAGGAATTAGACTTCACTAGACCCAGGACAACATACAGCACAAGCCAATGTCTTCAATCACCCTTGAAAGGATGCTATGCAGAAGGGAGCCGGGCAGTCTGGGGTCCCAGCAGGGTGCAGAGGCCTTCTTTTATTTCTGAACTGTGGATAGACAGAGGGGGGGGGAGAGAGAGAGAGAGAGAGAGAGAGAGAGAGAGAGAGAGAAAGAGAGAGATTTTTTCTTACTCATAAACCATTTCTTATGTTCAAATGTGCTCCATATTTATCTTCAAACTCAATTTAGTTTAATGCAGGGAAATAATAAAAGCACAGAAAACATTGTCACTTACCCTTATTAATGAAGGCATGCACTTCTATAAATTGTATCAACCATGCTCACTCTCTCATGCCACCTCCTTCTCTCTACCCTTTTAGTGTCTTGCTAAAAACACCAAATATTCACTGTATAGTATGTTTAGACTAAATGCTGCTTTTTATATTACATAATCTGCCATTTTGAAAATATAACTGTAGATACAAAATAAGCAATACACTAGAGAATTTAATACTTCATCCCTGTCCCAGTATAAATTAAAAAAAAGAATAGACTACTGATAGGTAGATGATGAATAGATAAATAGATGGTAGAAAAGTTTAGAAAGAAATGTGAAAGATGTTAAATAGATAAATATACAATAAATAGATTATTAGCTAGATAGATGACAAGTGCAAAGATGGTAGATAACAGATAATATAGATACATGATCGCTGGCTGGATGAATAGATATTTGATTAATAGATGACAGATAGATAGATAATAGATTAGATAATCAAACAGGTAGACAGAGTAGCAAAATATTGTAGTGGAAATGATCAGAGGAAAGCCATACAAAGAGGCGGCAAAGTAAAAGAAAAATGGTGATTTTTCCCAGTTCAGTAATCCTAGGAAGTGCTTCCCATACATATGTTAATCAAATGTTCCTTAAAAAGTGAAAATTCAGCACATAAAGATATTTCAACACTTTTGGTAAATAAATATCAGCCATCAAAAAAAAAAAAAATTCCTTGAACACCGAACTGTTTCCAATCCTGCTAAAGGACTAAATGATGGATGGTTTACTCTAGGGAAAGAGAAAGGGGGCCTCTTTGTCTCCTTTAGAGCTAATTTGATTTGTAAAAAGTGCTCAGGGTCAGAGCCCTGGGAGAAGCCTCATCTGAAGACTACTTATGGCTAAGCTTCCCCACTCCCTGGTGGCCAGGGGCCCTGACCCCACCTAGGTAACCCACCAGCTGAGCAGAGGGTCAGTTGTCAGGCCTAAGTGAGCCATTTGTTTGGATGTCTTCCTGATGCTGTGAAATGGCCTCTGAAGAAGCATAGAATACAATTTTAGACTCACTCTTAGACACTAAGGATTATGTCAGGTTCCCTATCACTTGATTTCCCTTCTTAAAACATCACTATGAACTTATTTAATGGGAAATCAATTGTCAAGCTTGTCTTGTCAGAATCAAGGAGTGAGTGGCCAGATTCAATTTTATGCGTAATTTTTGATGTTACTGATTTTGTTAGATGAAGCTTCCCACTGTCTCAGCCCTGTTCCCTGACCGCCATCTGAAAGCTTGGAACAACTATTTTTAGATCCAGGCAAGCCCCAGAACGTCAGTCAGTAAATTATTAGCTGTAATTTTAAAAATAGTCCTGGAGACACATTGGGAACATCTGATTTCCCCCTAGCATATGGACTTGAATTTACACCCCACCTTTACAATGCATATCTTTATAAATAGACTGACATGCAGCACGGAATGCTGCCCACACCTGATGCTTCTAGCTTCAGTGGAAGCTTGGAAAGTTCTTCTTGGAAAACACTAGTACTCCACAGTGCCTGGACAGAGAAATGGTCACACTCAAGAAACATCACCATGACTCTTAATTCCATGTGGCAAAGGTAGATTATCCTGGAAAGAGGGAGAGAGGAAGGAAGGGAGGGAGGGAGGAAGAGAGGGAAGGAGAAAGAGAGACAGAGAAACACACACACACACACACACACACACACACACAGAGAGAGAGAGAGAGAGAGAGAGAGAGAGAGAAACTCATTTACCAGGTTAGAAAAATTATTATTCTATTTGGAGCTCTCTCTCTCTCTGTTTATGTATGTGT
The DNA here is from genome assembly GCA_907164525.1 of Lophiomys imhausi. Lineage (NCBI taxonomy): Eukaryota > Metazoa > Chordata > Mammalia > Rodentia > Muridae > Lophiomys > Lophiomys imhausi. Next base: position 1,645,641 of record CAJQZJ010034182.1, read on the forward strand.
GTGTGTGCATGCCCACATGCACACATGTATGACTCTCCATGCTTGTGTGGTTGTATGCTCCTGTGCATATGATATGCCTGGATATGTGTGTGGAGGTCAGAAATCAACATTATCCATCTTCTTTGATCTCCCTTCACCATAATTTTAAGCCAGGGTCTCTCACTGAACCTGAAGCTCACTGGGTTACCCTGGCTGGCTGATGATCTCCAGGGATACCCCTATCAATACAGTCCACTACTGTCTTTTCAAATGGGCACCGTGGCACCTAGCATTTTACTTCAGTGTTAGGGATCCAAACTTAGTGCCTCAGGCTAGCATGCCAAACATTTTACTGATGAAGCCACTTTCCCAACTCTGCTCATGTTTTTCCATATTGGAAACAAAATAATGATGTTAAGTGGTGACATTTAGCATGTTAATTTCAGATATTTCCTTGTTATTCCATAGGACCCAAGATATACAAAAGGAAACTTCCACAAATGTTTGCTATATATTTCAATGCTTCATAAGAGAAGACATTCAGAGAAAGTCAGACATGAATCAATTCAAACTCCTCCAATTTACAGCAAAGAAACTGAGACCCCAAAGAATGTTAACGACCTTCAGCAAGTTGGTGACAAAACTGTGAAAATGTCTTTGGTTTCTAGTCTCTCCAAGTAATTCTGTTGGGACAATGTACCATTCTGTTTACCTATAGCAGAGAGCTATTAAATATGGTTTGGAATAACTCAGAAATGAAAGGGAAAGATAGAAGAGACAGTGAAGAAAATGTTGGAAATTCCAGTATTTGTGTGTTTGTTTCTTCGTGTGTATGTGTGTACAGTGGACACACCCCTGAAAGCATAAGTGGGGCCCGAAGTTGACATGGAGCATCTTCCTCTGTTACTTTCCATCTATTTTGAGACAAGGACTCCCATTGAACATGGTGTACCCCAATTTGCCTAGACTTGCTAGCTAGCAATCCTCAGGGATCTGCATGCCTCCTCAGTACTGAGTTACAGGCACGTGCTGCCTTGACCAGGTTTGTATGTGGGTGTTGAGGATCCAGACTCAGGTCTTCATATTTCAAACACTCCACACTTCCAGCTCCAAGCTCCTAACTGCCAGTTCTTTCTGATCATCCTGTATAGTTACCTCGGGCATGAGCCTTACTCTCCAGATTTGCCAGTGGAGGCATCTTTGTAAACCCTGTTCTGGTCATACAGACAAGAACTCAGCTGGCCTTAAAAGTTTGTTATGAAGGAAAGAGAAAATAGAAGCCACCAGCAGCTTTAGATTTGGCACAACTGGTACTAGGTTAGAGGAAACAGTCATCCATGCCAGATTTAAAAAGGAAAGTGTTTCGGAAGGGACAGATGCAAATGCCACCACCATTGTTTGTTCAGCTTCAGATAAGTTAGAGGTCAGCCTGCAGTTGTTGACAGGGAAAGGTTTAGTGAGGAAAATACCTCTATCATTGAGTATTATCTTAAAAAAATATTTACTAGGGTGTAAGTGTAGAACATTGTGCTACTAACAAGGCAAATTCATTTTGAAACACTAGTCCTGTTCCAGAAAACAATACTCAGGAAAAGACCTCATTGTTAACACACCATGGTGTGCATTGTTTTGTTTTGCTTTTCCGTGTTTGATCATTGGCTCTGTACCCTGTTTTGAACTTCTGATTTGACGAATTACTGTCGTTTGGGTCAAATATTTTATTATTCTGTTACCTTCTCATATTTAAGTGTAAATGATTTCATAAAATAAACATCACTTCTGAACATCAAACTTGACTAAAATTCTATCTTTCACTTAGGAACATGGAATCCTCTCTATCTTTTCTGCTCAGCCACCTTCTATATTATGTAAGTATCAGGGAGAAATAGGAGGTTCAGTCATCTAAGAGGGTTTGTTAGGAAGTAATATTAATTCTCTCTCTTTTTTGTTTTTACTTTTTTTAAGAGTTTTTATTAAAATTTTTTATTATGTGAATTTCATATCATGCACTCTGTTCCCTCTCATCTCCCACCTCCCCTCAGACCTATCCATCACCCTTGCAATCTGTCCCAGCATAACAAATAAAATCTCATTGTGGAAGCTGCAGTGTGTCTCAGTGTGTCCCACAATATGCCCTTTTGTCCACACATTTTGTTTGTAAATGTTCATTAAAATGACTCCTTGGTGTAGTATGAGGCCTCTGGTTTCTGCTACTTTGTCAATACTGGAACCTCACTGGAATTCCTCTCAGATATGCTGTAACTGTCCTGTGTCATGGAGATCCTGTAGTTTTAGGTTGTGGAACTGCCCTCTTCTTGCATTCCAGCAGTTCATCCATGGGGTAGATGTTGGGGTGGGCCAACTCAAAGCCCTGGATCTAGACCTACAACCCCCACTTGCATGGCCAGTTATACTATGGAAAGGAGCAGGGACTGCTCTCCCCAGTGCTGCAGCATGTGAGGGGCAGGGGCAGCTCTCCTGCTCTTGTGACCCCATCTAGTCCAGATCTCCTGTCAGTCAATGATAGTGATGGAAAAGGGGAGAGGAGAGGCTCTCTCTCCAGCCAACACCACCACATAGCAGACAAAAGACAAAAGTCAGGGCTGGCTTTCCCATGCTCACTCCCTCAGGGCTGGCTAACCCATGACCCCCATATCCAAGACCAGCTGTAGCATGTTACACAGGCAAGGTGCAAGGCCTGCTTTCCCAAGTGCTGCAGCATGAGAGGGTTAGGGACAGCTCTTCTGCTCTTGTGACCTCATCTGGGCCAGATCTCACCCCAGGGCTGGGTTTCCACAACCCCCACATCCAGGACCAGGCAGAGTTTTCTAGTTTCTGGCTTGTTTCCCATCCTGGGAGCCCATCTGGTGCTTGTCTGGTACTGGTCTGGTAGTCATCACAGGCTACCCCATGGAGCCAACATTGTATTGGTATCCAGCTTGCTTTTTTTTTCCCAGGAATGTTAGGCCACTATTCATTCAAATGTTCATAGGTCAGAACACTGAATGTAGATATAGTCTCTCTCCTCTCTGTCACCTAATGATTCACATGTGACAGAGCAGTCACATCGGTAATGCCTTTAGGGGCAGTCAATTCTCATTTTTTTTAAGCTACATTATCCAGGGTTTCTCCCTGGACTTCATGGGGGAAAAGGAGCCATGCTTTGCATCCTGTAAGCTCTAGAACATTGCTATTTGAGCCTGTTACATCTCATGCACTCATACTAACCCTGTCAGTCTACCCAGAGTTAAGCTTAGGAGTTATGGGGTGCAAATGCACAGGATCTGACCCTGAGAACCATGCTGGACCTGCAGAGAGCTAGAAATATAACTTCAGTAGCAATCTCCATCTCCCCACCTGATTTACTAGAGTCCAGAAGCATAAATAGAAGTGGTAATGAAATCCATTTCCACCTTGCCCAGCACATGGTCCCTCCAGTATTATAGCCTCATCCATACCAGATTACCATGCCAGACTCTTGGTTGAGTCCTCAGTCAATACTCTCTGCATTTGCTTTCCATCTTGCACCCAAAGCCAGGCAGAGCCCCCCAAATGTCATTTGTACCCTGCCATCCTTCAACTTGACTATCAAAGGACATCCTTCTTGCCCACTTCATTATAACCCATCTACTTTTAAGGAACAGGCACAGACTGCTGCCCCCGACAGGTGCAAGCTGTTCTCTGAGGTCACTCTGCTCCCATTCCATTGAATCTGGTGTCCTTGTCTTTGTGTGTCTCAAATTGTTTTGTATATTGATTCCTAAGCTTGTCAAGAAGTTCCTTTTGGGTGCCCTGGAGAGTATCTACATTTTTTTTCCTTTTACCTATGCAGATGTGCACTATATCAAAACCTCTGGTCCACACACTTTCAAAGACTGGAAGAGAGAAAACTGTTTCAATATTTTTCTACAAATATTGTCACTAGTTGATAGGGACCAGAAGTTCTATACTAGGTTTCTCAATTTGTCTTGGTTATCTACAACCAAATTAAAAACTCAACATGTGCTTGAAGTGAGGTTCACTGAGGAGCTGGAGGCTCCATATCAACAGCATCTTAAAGCTGATGATTCAGTCTCTGGGCTCTAGGATGTGTATTTTGTCCATGAAGGGTGAGATAACTTCATGGGTTGATTAGAGTGCTGTCTAATGACAGATACTGTCTCTGCAGCCTGCTGTTTAGAACAGCAGGTCACAGCATTGACAATAAAGTCAGTATGTATGATATAGATATAGTAAGGCTTCAAAAAACCCCTAATATATAGGAACACATAAAAGTACATATGTGGGATAATGTCATAACAAAGACTATTACTTTTCATTCTTACCTAAAAATTCAATTTCAAATATCCCTTTAATTAAGTTTTACAGTTATAGCTCTGATGAGAAATGTGATTGGCAAAATACTCCCCTTGCATGCATGAACCTTGATTTGCATCCCAAGAGTCCACATATAGATACCTGGCATGCTAGTACACAGTTGTAATCCCAGAACTGGGGTGGGGTGAACACAAGTGGGTTCCTGGGGTTTCCTAGTTACTCAGCCAACTTGACAAGTAACAGGCCAGTGTGAGACACCATTTCAAAAAAAAAAAAAAAAAAAAAAAAAAAAGTAGCCGGGCGGTGGTGGTGCACGCCTTTAATCCCAGCACTTGGGAGGCAGAGGCAGGCGGATCTTTGCGAGTTTGAGGCCAGTCTGGTCTACAAAGTGAGTCCAGGAAAGCCAGGGCTACACAAAGAAACCCTGTCTCAAAAAAAAAAAAAGTATAGAAATAAAAAAAAAAGTAGAACACATCTGAACAAAGATACCTGGGGATGTTCTCTAGCCACTGCATGGATGTAAATACACTGCACACATGCATACTTGAATAAATATGCATGCACATATGTATGCTCATTCAATTCTTTTCATACCTTTATTGTCTCCTCAGTTTTAAGGTGGGAGAAACTGGCCCAGATAGGGAAATGAATTTTTTCAAATCTCCAGACTATAGAAGTGTAGATGGAGCACCTATTTATAGACCTTCCACTCAATAATGACCTGCCAAACTTTGATGAATGCAATATCCTATAGAAGCCATATATTATAAAAATATTTTAATCTATTTATAAGAAATACATCATCTATAACTACTAGAAATGCAGAATAAAGAAAAAACAATTCAATGTATATCATTAACTCATTGTGTCGATCCCACTGAATTCTGTTCCCTTCCTGTTTTGTTTAAGGTTTATGAGAGGTCGGTCCTTTCTCTACTACTTGGAGCCCTGTCTTCCTTCTAAATTTAATGAGTATCCTCTCAAATAGATCAATACTGCTCTACATGACCACTTTTCAGGTTGACATGATATTCAACTGATGGATATAATCTAATTTACTAGAACCTTCCCATGTTGATGGCATTAGGCTGGTTCCCAATGCCATTAGGCTTTTAGGGAGGCTATTTTTCTCATCAATTTTAGATTTGCATTTCCTTCACATGAAAATGATTTCCGGAGACATTTTTTTATTATGCTCCTACTGAGAGTGGTCTTGGTATTGTAGTGTGTGTGATGCTCATGTCTGGTTGTAATGCTCTCCTGAGCAGAAGTCTGCTGCTTAAGAGGTACAACACTTTGTGAGTTTGATATTAAAGCCTTGCTCTGTGGTTTCTATTCATTAATTGTTTTTAGTCCAGCATTTCTGCAGTGCACTGGAGTAATTGGAATAAGGAGCTGTGATTTTAAGAGGTGGCTTTTTTTCTCTCTTTCATGCTTATCACCTATTCCAGTATAAAATTAGATGAAGAATATATACAGCAAAACAGGCAAATTTGCTAGGAGAAAGTTCTTTGTTGTAGAAGTTAATAGCGTCTGAACTCATAATTGGAAACACTGATTTTATTTCACTTATATAGGTTTGTGTACACATGTGTATGTTTTTACAAGTGTACATGCACCCATATGTATGTCCTTATAGAGGCCAGATGTTGACAACAGGTGCCTTCCTCAGTCACCATCCAGATTGTTTTCTGAGACAGTGTCTCTCACTGAACTTGAAGTTTCTAATTTGGCTGGACTAGGTGGTCAGCAAGCCTCCACCCCTGCCCCAATCTGAATGCTTGTCTCTTTCCAGCCCAGGAATTATAAGTACACGTTTGCTCCATGGGTTCTAAGAATCAGAATTCAGATCTTCATGCTTGCCCACCAAGCACTTTGAGGACTTCACTATCTCCACAGCCCCAGAATAGTGATTTTAATGAGTGGATAAATATTGGGAAATGATAAAATACAAGTGTATTATTTTGAATGAAGGTAGAAGAAAGAATACAAATTCCTGTCTGGACTGGCAATATCCAAGTGGATAATGAAGCGAATGGCAATATCTTTTAGAAGCACGTCGAGATGTGTTTACTTCATAGTTAATAAGGAGCATCATTCAGGGTCTAGAATGTCTTGAAAATGGCAAAGGATGGTAGTATAAAATAAATGCTAAGCTGCCAAGTTTTGAGGTCAGGGACAAAAGACTTATTCATCCATCAACAGTACGTAGTAGAGAGCTGATGAGGGCCCAGTAAAGGTTGTCTCATGATCTCTGAATGACATAGCAGTCTTTTCTATATTCACAGAAACTGTAGTCTACTTACTACATAGTTAATTCAATCAGAATTATTGACAAAGATATTATGCAATGTAATGCCTTTATTCTAACCTTGTTTCTTCTCTCATACATTATACTTTTGATTTGATGGTCAGACTTCAAAATGTCAGGTACTCACATACATTTATCTGGAAGTTAATTAAGAAAAATACGAAGACACAGAAAATAATAGAAGAAAGCAAGATATGTAGATAACCTTTCTAGAAGAGCCTAAAACAAAAACGACAAAAAAGAAAACAAAATAAAAGAGGAAAATAGGATCTCAGAAAACAAAGCTGAGAAAATAGACAAATATAGAAAAATACAAGTATATTTCTCAAAGCTAAAATAACATAAGCTCTCCAAAATAGTAAAAAAGACTTAAATTTTAAAAGGTCTACATCTATATATTTGCTTGTTTATTTTACCTAAGCAAGGATAAAAAAAGAGGTAATAAAATGCTTGGCTGAAAAAATATTCATAATGAAAGTTGTATTAGTAATGTTTAATGGAAAAATAAAGCAAATTCCTCAAAAGCACATTAGAAAATTATTGTAAATTTCTGGGATTACTTTATTTTTCTACTGGCCTATATTAAAGAGGACACTATTTTATATATTTTGCATTTGATAGCCTACATATGTTTCTCTAAGATGAGGAGGGAGATAGCATATAGCACTTTGGGCTGCAAGTATATTAATCACTGTTTTTGTTTGTTTATTTGTTTGTTTTTGTGATGTGGGGACAGCTTCTAACATTGAAACCATTTAAGTCAGGCCAGTGAGTGACCTCGGTTCTGCCTTTTTCCAGAGTTTTCTTCTCGAGGGAAATGAAGAAGCTTTATTCATATCTATTATTTGTTTAATGTTCCTGACCTCATCTTTGGAGAATGGCACTTCAACCCCTGCCATCCCGATTTTAGAGAATGGCCCAGTGGCTCTCCTTTAATATAATATCTTAATAATTTGTTGAGAATTATATAGATGTATTTGACCATATCCATTCCTCCTTGTAATTCATTCCATAGTTTCCAATTTAGCACCTTTTCTTTTTGAAAAATAAGCCACAGAGTTCTGTTTGTGTTCCATATATTCCTGGGTATGGGGTATGCTGTTCACTAAACCATGATTGACCTAACAGGGGCCCACAACCTTAAAGAAATCTGTCACTCCCCCCAGGAAGCCATAGACTGTACTCAAGTATGAGTGGAAGATTGTCAAACTCTACATATTAGAACTCTGACCGGTTTGGTTTTGTGCGAATCTTGTCTAGGCAATCACAGCTGAGCTACTATAAGTTAAGGGATTAATACCATGTCCAGAAACACTTTTTAGTTCAAGTTATCTTTGACTTCTGCCCTTGAAATCTTTCTGACCCCTCTTCTAGGTGTGGGGTATCTCCCCCCTTGGGTTGTTGTGAGAGATATCCTGGAAACTCCTAAAATAAAAGAGACTATTGTGATTGTTCTTGGCTGCCCAATTTGATGGTAAGGCTCTTGGTGAAGACACCATATACATTAGTCATAGATCATGGGAAACTCAAATGGGTATTGACTTGTAAGCTTTCTCCTTGTTGGTAAGTTTTCATAATACAAGAAGGTACTATGTAGGCTGTCTGGGAGAGAAAAGTTCTCAGCATTATTATCCAACTGTGAATCTTGAAATGGCTGTGGGTGCAATGGTGGTACAACCATTATGAAGGTGACAAACTACCTTCTGATTGTATTTAAGGAGGAAACACATATCTGGTATCTTAATTCTTTGCAAGAATTCATGATAGGAAATCTTACAAGGCCCAGAGGTGAAACTAGTATTATTCTGGACATTGCTACAAACTGTTCTCTAAATTTACATCTCTATAATAGTGCAGATAATGTCTGTGGAGTGTTTAGCTGCATTTGGCACATTTATATCAACATTCTTCTCACCAAGGCTCAGCGACCATTATGGAAGAAGTAATGGAAGGACTATAATATTCTAACACCTCTACACCATCTTTCTTCCTTCCATGGTTCACTGCCAAGCTGGTCCTTATACCACCCATCCACTTTCATTACCTTCCCCGTTCCTTCCTCTCCAACCCCACGTTTACATTTAGTGCAGAGGTCTCAACCCACTTTAGTGAACTCATATTCTAATGTTTATTAATTCTCGGGGACTTTTTTGTCTTGTGTGCCAATCTGTTTGGCTTGTCAGGTGTTGCTGGAGTTCTGCTCCATCCTGCTGGAGCTGCTTAAAAGAACAGTTGGAAAATTTCACCCATGAAGGAAGGAGATGCTTTCTGAGGTGAATACTTAACTGTATGCAATCTCCTTTATCTATGGCATCCCTGAACGTAGTTGCTGCTTATTGAAGAGTCATCTTTCTCATGATTTTCTGTGGTAAGGTGAAGTCTCAAGAAAGGACAAGTTCCTTCCACAGGCTGTCTGTGGCTGCATGGGTACTGTTCATCCTCAAACGACACCTTTGACATAATAAAGGAGATGCCCACTGGGCTACTTATCTTGTTTGAGATTTGGGAGGCCAGCTGAGGGTCACCTACTTCTGTTGGATATCATTGGGCAGTTGTTTCTGTGTTTTTTTCCAGCAATGAGTATCTTTTCATGTTGGTTATATGTGGTCATAAGTTACCTGATGTTCTTCTTTCACCATTTATCCCTAAGCAGTCTGTCTTCTCTTTTTACATTTCACACAGATTATGCATTATTTACCTTTAGGAATTTTAGTTGCATTTGATAGGAAAGAGATGGATGTAAACTACCTTTTCTGAACCAGACCTCGGATATATCAATATTTATTTTTCTTCTAATCAGGGCTGACATAATACCTTTAAGTCATATTTATGCTTCTGTGGTTTAGTTGGAAGACAATAAAGTAATTCTACATGTTTGCTCACTGTGTATACCTTTGGGACAGAAGTTTCATATGCCACCCTTCTTTTTCTGCCATTTCCAGGAAAAAGAAAATAGAAATGTGAAGAGCTATAGTGGAATATTCCTATCTCATTAGGAAAGTGTGCACTTTACCCTAAATGTACTCTTTTGTTCTCTGTGTTCCTGCTTGCTGCTTTTCACACTAGTTTGCAAGCTTCTGCATGCCTAGGTATGTATTGCATAGATTCAAGATAAAACTTATGGCTTATTTAACCCATTTAGGTTTGGCCTGAGACATGATGTAAAGTTTTTTTGTGCCATGCATGTAGAGAAGTTCTGTTTACAGACATGTCAGTTTACTCAATGGCATGTTGAACTGTGGCCTGAATTATCCACTCAATATAGCATTAATCAATGATGTCAATGGTGACAGCAAAGACTCAGGATCCAGGATACTATAACCAGTAAACCCTAGTGAGTGGTACAGCCCACTTGATCTGGTTTTCTAGCATCTCTTGTATAATTATTGCATTGTTGCAGGTTTCATGTGGCATTGTTGTGCAAAGAGAATATGGTAATGACTCAGAAAGAGCTTGAAGTGTCAGGCTTTAAAATGCTGGTGTTTAACCAAGCTGAGAAGCCAAGGATGGCAACCTTAGTGTACTTGAGGAAATGTTTATACTTCTTTTTTTTGTGTTTCTTTTTTTTTAATAATTTATTTTTTATTTCTTCAAGTTACATCTCAATCACAATCCCCTCCCTACTCCCCCTCCAGTCCCACCCTTCCACCCTCCTCCCCCTCAACCCCCCATCCTCTTCCCCCTTTTTTTTTTAGTTCAAGGTATTTCTTCCCCCCCCCAACAGCTCTCCCTTTCAGTCCAAAAAATGGTTCTTTTTCTTATAACTATAAATACAATACAAAACAACAGAAATTAATAGGCCACAATTATGTGAGTTATATGGCTTAGCATACATTCCCAATGTCCAGTCCATATGTATTTGGCACCTGACTTTAACATTCTACTATCTAACCATCTCCATGAGTTTAAAGTTCTATATCTAACTCAGCTTTCATACTAACTTGCCTCACAATTTTAAAAATATCTTCTTAGATCCAGAACACCCTCTTGATTCCTAAACAAATCAAAATTTAACTATGAGACTCTAGCTGTCTATTCTTCAACCACCTCAGAGACCTGAGAGGGATAAATATATCTGCTTATATAGGAAGTGCAGGGCCTGCAGCTTCCAAAACTAAGAAATGACATACCAGTGGCTGCCTGGACAGCTCCCATTTTCTCTCCATACATTACAGCATCAATCTTCAGCTGTTTGGCCCCATTTCTCTGACAGATATTGATTGTAGAGCAGGAATTATGAAGGACTTACTTACCCTGTCTTGGCAGAGCTAGGCTATCGACTTACCTGCTTCCTAGTTTTGTCCTTTTTGGACAGCAGTCTGTCTACAGTTGAAGCAAGGGGTTTTCTTGTCAAGAGAAAGGCTTACCACCAATTCAATCATCTCCCACTGGAGATTCTTCAATGCTCATCTTCTACTTGGAGTAGAATAGGGGGTGCTGTCAGGAGCTGACATGTCTCGATATCAAAAAATCTTAAGTTAAGAAAACATCTTTGAATACCATATTCTGCAGATCTCTTGAGGTTTTTGAAGATGCCCTATCTATCTCTTATATTTAGATAAGCAAATATTGCTTGTCTCTTAGCAACTTGATATCTGAGTAGCTTAGAAAATAACTGTGATAGACTGTCATAGTAACTAACAAAATGACATGCTTGCATGACTATGAGTTTGCATTTCTTAATTATCCTAAACAGTTTATGACGGTTGGTAGCAAGAGGTCAAAACTTTACATTTCATTTTTAAGCATTACTAGGAACAATACCTTTAAGAAGCATTACCCTTAATTTTGTATCAATATAGAAAGATCAATACCAATGTGGCCAAATATAATCTTAATTTTGTATCAATATACAAAGATCAATACTGATGTAGTCCAATATAATCTTAATTTTACATCAATATACAAGGGCCAATACCGTTGTGGCCAAATATAATCTTAATTTTGCATCAATATACAAAGATCAACACCGATGTAGCCCAATACAATCTTAATTTTGCATTAATATACATGATCAGTACCAATTTAGCCAAATATAATATTAATTTTGTATCAATATACAAAGGTATAAGGCAATATTCAATAATCTTTCCTTTTTTCTTGATCTTTCCTATACTATGTCTATGTCCCATTTTTCTCAAGTCTGTTCACTCCTACATAGGAAAGAAAGAAGAATACAGAAAAGAAAAAGAGAGAAGTCCCTGGGTCTAACCTCCAAAACCCATTTAACAAGACCATTTAACAGCTTGTAGTCTTTTCCCCTAAATAACAAAATTTTCTATTATCCATCAAATAACCAAAGTGGGGGGGGGAACACCCTCCCCACCTCCTGGGGATGGGACGTTGTTCTTTTAAAATGACTTCCTGCTGATTTGGGACGTAGTAAACCTGTTTGGGTCCCAAATAAGAATGGAAAAATGGTTAAAAATGTTAATAGAATCATTTGATGTTCAGTCCCTTTGTGCTCAGCTATTTAGATGTCCTACCAAATTCATAGACAGAAGCTGATCTTCAGAGCTTTACTGAAGTTCTGGCTGGAGCAGTCTGTGGAGCTGAACGATCTTAGCGATTTTGAGTTGTTGTGGTTGTAGACTTTTGAGGAAACTGCTGTTGAGGAAGTCTGCAAGGCTGGATCATCTGGGCCACTCATCTTCTTTGGTGTCTGATCTGTTTTCTGCTGAGGTTTCTGTTGTCCAGTTGTCCCTGGATTCCTTGAATGGATGCTTTAAATCTCCTGGAAAGATAAGAACAGAGCCCTGCCCTAATCCTAACTCTGGGACAATTACCTTTTTTTTTTAGGGGGGAGTTATACTTCTTAATGCACCCCTTCTGTCTAGGTATGTATATATAAATTTATATCTATATATGTTAATGCAACAATATATATCAAGACTATATATTATACATATATGTATAAATTTCATACACATATAAATTATACACACATACAAACATATTCCCTCTTTTCAAAATCCTTTCAAAGACACCCCAAGAAGTGCCTCTTCACCAACTATCTAGGCATCTCCCAACCAAGTCAGCACATGAAATTAAACATAACTTCAATTTTTTTCAGAAAAATTTAAGTAGAAAGTGTTGTGTTATCAATCAAGTAAAGCAATACCATATCACAAAACATCCTACTACTAGGTGTGGTATAGCATACCTATAATTCCAATGCTTGGAAGATTATGGCAAAATTCTCATGAGTTCAATGACAACCTTGACTGTACCATGATATTTTGTAATAATGAATTAGTCTAAAAAGAAAATATGCTAGTACGGATATTTTTCTGAAGATTTTTAGATTATTTGATGATTTTTTAACATGTTTCTATTTATATTTTTTGTTAACACTTGTGATATATATGAAGAGTATATATGTATGATCTGTGTATGTATGTTATGTGTATGTGAGAGAGACAGAGAGAGAGGCAGATTGAGAGAGGGAGCACACAAGCCCATATATATGTGTAGGGGCCAGTGAAGGACATCAGGTATCCTCCCTTATTGTTCTCCTTCTTTTTCCTTTGAGACAAAGTCTCCAACCATATCTGGAGTAAGACTGACATCCAGAAAACTACAGAGATCCTTCTACCCCTTATAGCATTGGAGTTACAGGCCAGCCAGCACTCAGCCATGACAAGTATTTAATGTGGGTTCTGAGTATGTGAATTCAAGCATCATCCTCGCACAGTGGAGCTCTTATCTACTGAGCATTCTCCCAGCCAGTTGTCTAACTTTTATTAACTATGTTGGCATTTTCTATCCATTGATTATATAACAATAACTATCTAATAAGGATAACTAAAGTTTGAGCTGGAGAAAGGCAGGAGTCTACCTACATTTCACAGTTGCATCTGAAGCACCAAATGAACATTCTTGGTTCAGTCTACATTGTGTCTGGCTGTCCGCAAATGGTTGGGTTGACTAGCTCAGTTGAGCTATGACTAAACTATTTCACATAATCTTCATAACTTCCCTTTGAAACAAAAGACATCCTGTGTTTAGGTTGATGGAGTTAGTCTGATATTTAGTTAGTGATTGATAAACCCAGGATGTGAACCTTACTCTAATGTCTCACTTTATGACCAACCTGGGACATAGCTGCAGCCATTCATACCTACTGAACATGAGTTCCTTGGCTCCTTGAACAAGTCATCACTTCCTGTGGGTTCTTAATATTGTATGATTCAGCTTTCATGGACTTTTTTTCCATTTGGCCTCTTTTGAAGTGTTACATAATAGATCCTTCTCTTTTACAAAGCTGTGTAATGTCAGTATCATTTCAAGTCTTTCAAAAGGAAATACCTGGATGATTTAAAGAGAGTATATTAGAAGGAAATAAGGTAGAAGTAATTTTGAGAAATATCATGACTCAGCTTCCAGTTCAGCTGGGGTCCCTCTCTTACCAACTGAGTTGTTATGGGTGGAACAAAAATCTTCTTTTAATACCCCACCTTTGTGGATGGCAAATAAACCCTGATATTTATTTTATCACAGATATGGCTGTGCTCATATTTATACAGGGAGACAGCCTTAAACAAAAATATTTGTCAAATACATCACTGGGACAAAATATATCAACTTTCATGCTACAAGACCAGTGAGAAATTCAGTTACTTTCTACAGAATTTTCAAGATGCAATCAATTTACTGATCATTAAAGTATCATGGAACTTCGTTGGAAGCATGTCAGCCATAAATGTAACCTACTATTGGACCTTTCAGTCCTTAATGCTGTCTGTTATGTTTACTGATTATAAAATAGCATAAGTACATTGTAATATAGCTGAGAACTATAGAAAGGCACAACATAAAAACAACAACAAAAAAAGCTATAGCAACTTCCCATCTGTCAATAGCTTTAATGAATTCATCCCTGTGCTCATTACTATCAGATTGTTTAGGAGGAAAGTCTTTTTCCTGTAACTATGAGATCACAGATGTGGAGCAATTTAATTTTATCAGTTTTTAGAAATCTATTTACTGTAGTTGCAAAAGGTTAGGAATTACATATGAATCATTCTCTGTTCAGACTTTGTTACTTAATAGAGAAACATTCTTTGTTCTGCGCTTCAGTTTCTTTATGTGATCACCACCACTACCACCACCATCCCCATCAGCACAATGATAGCTATAGCTCACAGGTTTGTTAAGAAAGTAAAATGAAGCCTTGCATGTTAAAACATCTGACAAATGGGTGGCTTAAACTAAATGCTTAAGAGTAGCTTTCTAAAACATGTAAAAATAATTTTTAATGATTACACATGGCCTACCACAGAGAGAATCCTTTTCTATAACTACTTTTATTTCTTCTTCTTCTTCTTCTTCTTCTTCTTCTTCTTCTTCTTCTTCTTCTTCTATATTTCCCGCCAAATCTATCAGTTCTAGAACAATAAGAACATCTCAGCTTAAGCTGGTTCTATCTTTAGGATAACACAACAGCAATGGAAACACCATGAAAAACAGTGTCATCATTTGCAGATATTCACAGGAAAACGGCTTTCTGAAAACACTCCAGCCAATTATAGTTGCATCAGGATGTCTCCTGGTTCACTGCAACCGCAAGGTGCCAATTAAAACATGTTTTCATAGAAAGCAATCAGCATCCTTATAGGGAAATTAGATAGTGAAGATAAGGCCCAGAGGAAAATAAATATCTCCCATGATCCATAATTGCACATGAGGAATATTATGTCTTGTTTATGTGGTTTCTGATTTTTTTCCATGCACATGTGAACATTTTCTCTTTAATGGAATTAAAAGTCAACATATCATGAATACCTTTCTATGCCAAATAATTATATTACATATTGTGTTCACTGACATCTCTTAAAAATGCTTATTTTAATATTTTACATTTATCTTGGGGTGTGGGTGTGTGTGTGTTGGAGTTCATGCACGCCACAGTGTTTGTGGAAATCAAAGGACACCCTGTGAAAGTTGATTCTCTCCTTCTATGTGACTTCTGATGATCAAACTCAAATAATCAGACTTGGTTACAAGTGCCTTTGAAAACGAAACTTTATTAAGAAATGCATTTATTAATCACTATGAACTGTTATGTTAGGCTGACAGAGCAGCTGGTGAGGCCTGGCAGTAGGCCAGCAGGCCTGGCAGGCCTGGCTCACATTCACTGGTGGCCTGACTTGTCCTGGTGATAAGGCCAGGGACCAAAGATGGTCTCTTTCCCAGTCATTAAACACACCAAGACCTTTTAATATTTCAATGCTTGGGCCTTAGCTGATTCTCAACTAGCTCATCTAAGTTAACCTGTCCAACTATTCTCAGCCTGCCATGTGGCATGCTATACTTTCAGAGCTCTCATTAAGATGCCCTTCTGCTTCAGAGTCTCCTGGTGGAAAGGAGAGCTTCCTCTGTATTTTCCCAGGATTCCTTAGTTAGTCCCAGAAAATTCTGCCTTCCTATGCTCTCCCTGCCCAGATAAATGATCATCAGCAACTTTTATTACCCTAGTAGAGAATGTCTCAGAAAGAGCGGTACAAGATTTTTCTCCAACATGCCTTGATTAACTGAGGCATCTTCCTGCCTAGTATGTATTTTTAATAAGAAAGGAATAATAACTACATTTTACACTCAACAAAATTTCTTATAGCAAAATGTACAATTAATGAAAATACAGCTAATTTAGGTTACATGAGGGGAAAATTCAAGTAATATAAAATTCAAACATGCTGAAGTAACCTCTTTGTTGTATGTACTGTCAGATATTGTTTTTAGTCCATTATTATATTCATAAAAATTCTTTTCTCACAAAATGACATTAACTATGCACTATTGTGTCACATAATTATTGAAATACTGAGTCAGATAGTAACAATGTTAATATTGGGGTGTCACTGGTACTCCCAACCTGGTGCAGATTATTGTATTATAAAGGATCTATGCTAACCATGAATTGTCTTTTTAGATTTATCTTCTTTAATTATTTACTCTAAGTCATGAGGGAAAATGTGACATCTTGTCTGAATAGCATCACTAAGTTACCACTTTTTGGTTTCTGTGTGTATTCCAGATGGTTGGATGTTTCTACTCATTTGTCTTGCTCTTGAATCAGCATTCTCTAGGCTACTTCATACTCCTTGGCACTAGCAGGTAAACATGGACTAGAGGTGAAAATTGACCTCCAAAATAGCTTTGGGGAAGGTGGATGGGTATACTGAGATATACTGCTCTACTTACCAGCTAATCCTATTAAGAGAAGCTTGTTTTGTCTGAAAACTGTGCTAACAACACCAGCTCCAAATGTCTATGAAAACTGACTGAGATCACCCAACAAATGTTCTTAGCACACTACCTGGCACATGAGAGATAGTCAATCAATCTTAGCTATTCTGATTTTCAAGCTGAAATAAGGAATTTGGTAGTTTATTTTATTAATTTTTAAAATAAGGACGAGGTACTCTTGTTAATTCCCGTTTCTTACTCACTGGTTCTCAAGCAAGCTCAGTGAGTAGGAACTAGGAGAGGAATGCTGAGTTGAGCCATTCATTACTCATCCTCAGATAGATGTAACAAGCTTAGTGATGTGTTCACCAGTTTGACAAATCCTTACTAGAGTAGAACGAATTAGCAATGGAGCCCATATCCACCCACTCTGACATCTTATCTGCTTCATAAAACCCTCACTGTAAGCTGGGATGCTTTGCCTATGAGGCCGAAAAATAATGGGTAGTTTTTCACGTCATAGAATTTTAAATTGCTGTGTGGCTTACAGATTCTTTTTACCTGAATTTAGCAACATACTTTTTAGGAAGAACAAAAGACACTGCATGGAAAATGTAGTTTATTTTCAAAAGAAAAGCTTAGTCAGCAAATTATTTTGTCTTTTTAAAATGAGGATTTAAGTTTGATTTCTAGAACCTACAGAGATTAAAAAAAAAATAAAGTCTATAAGCAGGTGTGGTGGCCCACACTTCTAATCCCAGCACTTAGCAGCAGAGGGAATCAAATCTGTGAGCTCAAGGCCAGAGTGGACTACATAGGGAGATTAAGACCAGCCAGGACTACATAATTATCTCCAAACAAAAACCAAAAAAATTCACAAAGGCATGAACGTGGTGACACTCCCATGTAGTTCCACCACTGGGGAAGCAGAGAAAGGCAGATCCATGGGACTGACTGACCAGTTAGTCTATTGTACTTGGTGGGTTCCACTCTCACAATAACATGGTGGGTTGCTCCTAGAGAATGACAGACAAAGTTGTCTCTTGGTCTCCACACATATGTATACCTACACAAACACACAGACATATACACACATGCACTCACATACACACACATTCACACACCTATATACACATATATACACATACACACACGCATACACACAAATACATACATAGAGAGGGAGAGGAAAGAGGAAAGAGAGATCTAAATGACAAAGGGAAGTACATCTCTTGGTATTTTCCCCTTTATTGTCTAATTGATTAGACTCTGGTTCTAAAAGATATAATGAGGACTTAGAAGGTAGAGCTTCCACATTGTAGACAATGAATATTTCTGACTACTTAAAATATTTTCTATATGGTTCTGCATATTTTAGAGGAAATATCTAGTTAACTTCCAGATGTTTACTTTTCTGAAGGTTCATTCCCTCATTTAATCTAGATGTAACAAAGGAAAGTATCCAATGACTTTTAATTCATGAAAAGTTAAGATAAATTAAAGATATTCTGACTTTGAAAGGCAGTTCCCTCTGCACTTTCATTTTCTGTTAAGAGAACTCTCCACAGCCACTTTTCTGTAGTTAGTCTCTCTGAAGGAATGTAAGATACAAAATGTCCCTAGGAAATCCTTGTTCATTTTACTATTGAATTTTAGTTTCAAATAAAAAGTTTACTAGGCAGTTATCTTATCTTGTCTAGTAATTATCATGTTTTGTTTATTGATTTTGTTATGATAATGTCTGGTCTGTGAAATTTATGAGACCTTCTGCCATAGCGTCTGCTGGATAATGGCATAATACTGCATGCATTGAGTATTCCTTTAGCAATGATTCCATCATTTGGAAAAATAATCTATATGGAACAATCATATTGCCCCATGATGTGGAAGTGGTGCAGAATACAAAACACTTGCTCCGCTCTCCAAGTATGTAGTACTTCTAAGATTATTTATAATTTAACAAATGTAAATAAACTACATGGAGCAATTTCATACAGAGGGGCATATCCAGCCAGCAAGTGAGATGGCAAACATTTGGCTATATTAAGAGGAGTTATGATAAAGACACAATTTCCTTTTGTATTAGATGCGTGCAACAATTATGCTCAAAATTGAAAGATATTTCTCTTGAAATTTTCATAAATGTAACTTAAAATATTCATAAAAAAGAAATGGCCCAGGTAGCCAAACAAATCTATGGATTTTGAAAAGGAAGAATAATGAAGGGGAGTTTAACCCATCGGGGTGCATGCATGTGAAATACAGAGATGGTGCACACAGACGGGGGAATAATTTCTTATAAGACAATTTAAGCAAAAGTTTATAATGAATTCATCCAATCATTGTAATCTATATTAACATAGGAGATAGATTCCAATCAGGCCTGGTTTATTTTTCAGAGATGGGTTTCATATTGATCAGGTCTACACCGATGCTAACATCTGAAAATCCAATTGTACAAGAGAATTTTGTGTAAAATCTCATGGCTGTCATTTGCTTGAGTAATTAGCATTGTTTAGAAGTCATCTAGAGGACCTAAGCTTAGGAATATAGTGCTTTAAAAATCACCACTAACAAGCTTCTGTAAGGCAAAACACACGGTCATTCGAACAAAACGGCAGACTACAGACTGGGAGAAAATCTTCACCAACCCCACATCTGACAGAGGCTAATACCCAAAATCTACAAAGAACTCAAGAAATTAAATGCCAAGAAACCAAATAATCCAATCAAAAAATGGGGGATGGAGCTAAATAGAGAATTCACAAAGGAGGAATCCCTAATGGCTGAGAGACACCTGAAGAAATGCTCTACATCCTTAATCATCAGAGAAATGCAACTCAAGACGACTCTGAGATTCCATCTCACACCTGTCAGAATGGCTAAGATCAAAAGCTCAAATGACAGCACATGCTGGCAAGGGTGTGGAGAAAGGGGAACCCTCCTCCATTGCTGGTGGGAGTGCAGGCTTGTGCAACCACTATAGAGGTCAGTATGGCGATATCTCAGAAATCTTGGAATAGCTTTGCCTCAGGACCCAGACATACCACTTCTGGGTATACATCCAAATGACTCCTCACAGAATCATAAGGAAGTCTCCTCATCTATGTTCATAGCAGCCTTATTTGTAATAGCTAGAAACTTGAAACAACCTAGATGTCCCTCAATTGAAGAATGGATTAAAAAACTGTGGTACATCTATACAATGGAATATTGCTCAGCTATCAGAAACAATGAAATTATGCAATTTGCAGCCAAATGGATGGAACTAGAGAAGCTCATCCTGAGTGAGCTAACCCAGACTCAGAAGGATGCACATGGCATCTATTCACTTATAGTAGGATTTTAGCTGTATAGTACAGGATATCTGTAGTACAACCAACACACCACAGGGAACATGGACATGGACATTTTTTCTTTCTTTTTGTTGTTGTTGTTGTTTGCTTTTGTTGTTTTTTTTTGTTTGTTGGTCTGTTTTTTAGTTTTCCCTCCCTAGCAATGAGATACTTTTCACTGGTGGTACTGCCTTGTAGGCCCCCAGTGTATGAAGAGGCTCTTGGCACTCATATGACTTCTGAACTGGGGCGAGTGACTGTTATGTAGGGACACCCCACTCCAGAGGAGCAAGATGGAAGGGTTAGGGGGTAGAGAATGGGAGGGCGGGGCTGGGAAGGGGAGAAAGGACAATATGATGGAGATGTAACCTGAAGCAACAAATAAATAAATTTGTTAATTTAAAAAAGCAGGTAACAGGTTTAAAACACTGTAAATAAATTAAAGGTTATAGCTGTTCAACCTGGTTTTATAAACCTCTAAGAGTCGAAAAAGCTTAGAGCTAAGGTAAAAATACATGAAATGCGTGGTGTTAGCCCATGCCTTTAACTTCAGCAGAGACAGGAGAAGCACTATAGAGTTAGTTGGCTTAGAAATTCTAGAGTTACAAGGAATAGGGTGGTGATGGTGCATACCCTTAATCCCATCATTTGAGAAGAATACACCCTTAATCCCAGCACACTAGAGACAGAAACAGGCAGATCTCAGAACTCAAGGTCAGCCTGATACAAAACAAGCTCTAAATAGAGAAAAATTTCAATCCAGGGGTGGTGGAGCACATCTTTAATCCCTTCAGTTGGGAACCACAGGTCTTTGATCCCAATACTTAGAATGCAGAGACAGGCACGTAGAATTTGGAAGGATTTAAGTTTAAAAGCTACTAACAAAAGGCATGCTCAATGCAAACAAATTATCCTTTGAGATCTCAAAATATATACACTAAAAGTTTGTTTAGCTCCAAAATAACAAAATAATTTCTTCTTTAATGCAGATTGAAAGGTCATACTTTATATACTGTCAAAAAACAAAATTTGCTCCAGGAAAAATATTACCTGACCCCTCCCCCCCCCAAAAAAAGGTAATTGTCCCAGAGTTAGGATTAGGGCAGGGCTCTGTTCTTATCTTTCCAGGAGATTTAAAGCACCCATTCAAGGAATCCAGGGACAACTGGACAACGGAAACCTCAGCAGAAAACAAATAGACACCAAAGAAGACGAGTGGCCCAGTCAATCCAGCCTTGCAGACTTCCTCAATAGCTGTTTCCTCAAAAGTCTACAACCACAACAACTCAAAATCGCTAAGATCGGTCAGCTCCAAAGACTGCTCCAGCCAGAACTTCAGTAAAGCCCTAAAGATCAGCTTCAGTCTACAAACTTCTTAGGACATCTAAATAGCTGAGCACAAAAGGACTAAACATCAAATGATTCTATTAACATTTTAAACCATTTTTCCATTCTTATTTGGGCCCCAAACGGTTTACTACATCCCAAATCAGCAGGAAATCATTTTAAGAGAGTGACGTCCCATGCCCATAAGGTGGGGAGGGTGTTCCCCCCCCCTTTGGTTATTTGATGGATAACAGAAAATTTTGTTATTTAGGGGAAGAGACTACAAGCTGTTAAATGGGTTTTGGAGGTTAGACCCAGGGACTTCTCTCTTTTTCTTTTCTGTATCCTTCTTTCTCTCCTATGTAGGAGTGAATAGACTTGAGAAAAAATGGGAATTAGACATAGTATAGGAAAGATCAAGAAAAAAGGACAGATTATTGAATATGCCCTTATACCTTTGCATATTGATACAAAATTAATATTATATTTGGATAAATTGGTATAGATCATTGTATATTAATGCAAAATTAAGATTGTATTAGACTACATCAATATTGATCTTTGTATATTGATATAAAATTAATTAAGAGTATATTTGGCCACATTGGTATTAATCTTTGTATACTGATACAAAATTAAGGGTAATGCTTCTTAAAGGTAGTGTACCTAGTAATGCTTAAAAATGAAATGTGAAGTTTTGGCCTTTTGATACCAACCATCATAAATTGTTTAGGATAATTAAAAAATGCAAACTCATAGTCATGCAAGCATGTCATTTTGTTAGTTACTATGACAGTCTATCACAGTTATTTTCTTTTTTTTTTTTTTTTTTTTTGGTTTTTCGAGACAGGGTTTCTCTGTTTAACAGCTCTGGCTGTCCTGGACTCGCTTTGTAGACCAGGCTGGCCTCGAACTCGCAAAGATCCACCTGCCTCTGCCTCCCAAGTGCTGGGATTAAAGGCGTGCGCCACCACCGCCCGGCTTCACAGTTATTTTCTAAGCTACTCAGAAATCAAGTTGTTAAGAGACAAGCAACATTTGCATATCTAAATATAAGAGATAGATAGGGTGTCTTCAAAAACCCTAAGATATCTGTAGAATATGGCATTCAAAGATGTTTTCTTAAATTAAGATTTTTTTGATATCGAGACATGTCAGCTCCTGACAGCACCCCCTATTCTACTCCAAGCAGAAGATGAGCATCAAAGAATCTCCAGTGTGAGATGGTTGAATTAGTGGCAAGCCTATCTCTTGGCAAGAAAAACCCTTTGCTTCAACTGTAGACAGACTGCTGTCCAAAAAGGACAAAACTAGGAAGCAGGTAAGTCGACAGCCTAGCTCTGCCAAGACAGGGTAGGTAAGTCCTTCATAATTCCTGCTCTACAAACAATGTCTGTCAGAGAAACAGGGACAAACGGCTGAATATTGATGCTATAATGTATGGAGAGAGAATGGGAACTGTCCAGGCAGCCACTGGTATGTCATTTCTTAGTTTTGGAGGCTGCGGCCCCTGAACTTCCTATATAATCAGATATATTTATCCCTCTCAGGTGTCTGAGGTGGTTGAAGAATATATAGCTAGAGTCTCATAGTTAAATTTTGAGTTGTGTAGGAATCATGAGGTTGTTCTGGATCTAAGAAGGTGTTTTTGAAATTGTGATGCAAGTTAGTATGAAAGCTGAGTTAGATATAGAACTTTAAACTCATGGAGATGGTTATGTAGTAGAATGTTAAAGTCAGGGGCCAGATCCATATGGACTGGACATTCGGAATGTATGCTAAGCCATATAACTGTCATAATTGTGGCCTATTTGTTTCTGTTGTTTTGTACTGTATTTATTGTTATAGGAGAGAGAACCATTTGTTGGACTGAAAGGGGGAGCTGTTGGGGGGAAAAAGATCTACCTTAGACTAAAGAAAAAAAAAGGATAGAGGATGGGGGTGTTGAGGGGGAAGAGGGTGGAAGGGTGGGACAGAAGGGGGGAGTAGGGAAGGGATTGTGAATGAGATGTAACTTGAAGAAATAAAAAATAAATTATAAAAAGAAAAAAAAATCACCACTAACTTTCCCCTTATTAAAATGAGTCAGTGATGGGCTGGAGAGATGGCTCAGAGGTTAAGAAGACTGGCTGTTCTTCCAGAGGTCCTGATTTTAATTCCCAGCAACCACATGGTGGCTCACAACCATCCATAATGAGACCTGGTGCCTGTTCTGGCCTGTAGGCATACATGCAGACAGAACATTATATACATAATAAATAAATAAAAATATTTTTTAAAAAATGAATCAGTGAGCAAAAATTGTTCTTTCTACCAACTTTCATAAATTCGGTTACCAATTTCATATTAGATAGTAAGGTATATTTGTAATGTTCTTGACCTTTAAACTCTGGTTTCCTAGAATTTTTGGAATTTACACATACATTGTAATCATAATATGCAGATATAATAAAATTATTAAATGTATCTACTTATTTTGACATTTGAAGTTGTTTACTACAATTTTTGACCTAAATCTCTAAAGCACAAATCCTGATAAAGTTTAGTTTGTATTGTACAATATTTTAATGTCACATTAGGCCTTTTCAGGCACAAGAAGATATTAAAGGGTGCAGAAGAGTCTAAGACAGAAATCCACTAATTGGCTATCCTGATGGTCTGAGAGCACACCCCAAAGTGCTTAATGTATTCTTGTGGAGGGATTTGAAAACAGGAAATATCTGCTTTATTACATGTGGCTGATAGCTCAAACCATTTGAGTGATTTTCATTTGATCATTTAAGGGGTAGTAATGCTTTCTAAATACTACATTAAGAACACTGTAGATAGGACTTAATAAATACCAGATATTTTGCAGTTAAGAGAATCATACACAATTGGACGTGTAGACAGTAGCCTTTAATTGAACTAAAAGAAGGAAAACAGAAAGAACAACAAAGAATATAATGTTACTTTAACCCAACCCAACTGAATCAATAACTGGCTATTTATTTACTGTGTGCTCATTCATTTATTCAATGGTTACTTCTAAAAGTCAGATATCTCTATGTCTGCCTATATCTACACATGTATTTACTTATAACTGTATTTATTTCTATCTGTCTATCTATATATCTGTCTATCTATCTATCTATCTATCTATCTATCTATCATCTATCATCTATCACATACCTATATACGTGTGTTTTCCACCTCAAAGCTGAGGATATGGTGGTAAATAGTATTTGCTTTCTCCTGGTGCTCATTGCCTAGAAATGGGCTAAGGAATAACAAAATGGGTAGCCCAGCTAAAGAGGCTGCGAGTGACTAAGAGTCGGGTGAAATAGGATCTGGAGAGGAAACTTCTCAAGAAAGATGATGATGCCAAAGCTGAGGAAATGATGGGAACCAAATTGTTTCTCTGACACGGGTCAGGAGTTCACAGCAGGGTACAGACACCAGAATGCCTGGTCCATGAGTTGTGCATGTCCTGCTCTTATCTCGCGAGTCACTTATTCTTGTAACTCCAATTAGGCCAGTCTCACCAATCTCCTCAACACACTCTACACATTCATCCTCCTTAGAGTTCTACAGGGGCTTTTGTGGGAGTAGCATTTCCCTAAAAAAAAAAAAAAAAAATCAGTAGACATGGAGGAGCAATAATACATTATTTTTCTCTTTAGAAATCTACCATTCAGACTAAAATATGGTAGAAAATGTGTTTTAACTGCCATCATAAAAATAAATTTAATTGCCATCATAAAAAATACCAGTTAACTTAGAATTCAATATTCTTTGAAAATGAAGTATAAATAAAAATGGTTTCATATATGTATATACATATATGATGTATATGTATATATATATTAAATTAATTAGTTGCTGCCCAATCTTTACTGTGAGAAATGCTGAATGAATTTTTTAAACTTAAGAAGAATATGACCAGAAATCATTTTGGATCTGCAGGAATAAGTGAAAAGTGCCAGAGGTGGAGAATTTAGGGGCAAGCAAAAATTATTTTTTAAATTATTTGAATATTTAAAGTAAATACATTCTTGACTTTAGATAAAAGTGGAGGAGACTGTATGTGTGTGTTGAGGGAGGTGGGAAGTAGAGAAGGATGTCAGGTGTCTCCCTCTATTGCTTTTCACCTTGATTGATTTGGTAAGGGAGTATCTCACTGAGCAGGGACTTGCTGATATTGGTAGGCTGACTAGCCAAGAGCTTTGGGGCTCCACCTGCCTCCATCACCCCAACACTGATGCCACAATACCTAGAGGTTCAGTGGGTGCTGATGATAGCCTGAACTCAGGTCCTCACAGTTGTGCAACCTTCACGTTTACTGACAGAGCCATTTCCCCAGCCCTTGAAGAGATTTTTGAAGGCTTTGTGTTTTTGTCATTTATTTGTTTGGTTATTTTAGAACAGGGTCTCATTTAGGTGAGACTGGCCCTAAACTTGCAGGGTAGTCACAATCATCTTGAACTCTGGATCCTCTTCTACCAGCTCTCAAGTGCAGCAATTATGGGCTTGTGCTACCATTCCTAACCACCAACATAGAAATAATAAAAGGTTAGATTGAATTGAACCATATCAACAGTTACATTAAACGCCATGGAAATCAACTTTCCACTTGCAAAGCACAAATATTATGATGGTAAAAAAAAAAAACCAAGAAATCCAGCCATTTAGTATTCATAATCGGCAATGGGCTTTGAGTATATTCAACAGTTTGAGAGTAAAAGGATGGGATAAAATATATTGTGTAAACTATCAACATAAAAATGACTGTAGGTCCCATGTTAATAGCAAACATAGACAAGGTTGTTATCAAGGAACCTAAACTGAAGAGTCAATTCATCAAAAAGTTATGATAAACATACATTTTTTAGGCAGCTAGAAGCAAAGCCTTAAGGTCTACCGGGATGGAGGTGGTGGTATTCCAAAAGGAATATAGGATTGGACAGAGGACTCAGTGGTTAAGCACTTGATTCTCTAGCATTGGATCTGGGTTTAGTTCCTACCACCCATGTTAGGTGACTCACAACTGCTTGTAACTCAAGCTCATCTGAGGGTACCCACATCCACATGCACTCCCCAATACACATAATTAAAAATAAAACAATAAATCGTTTAAAAGAGAGATACACAGTTCTGAAAACAAGGGTGGGAGACTTAAAAATCTTTTAAAAGCAACTTAGAGAAAAACTAGAAAAAATTGTAATGGATAAAGTATGCAAATAACTCTATTATCTTTCTCGATCTAGACTTATCTAGTAACTGGAACCCCAATTGAGAAAACGGCTCCCCCAGATTGCTTGTATGGGCAGGTGCTCCCAAATTATACAACAAAGCCGAGAGGGGCTAGAGAGATGGCTGAGCAGTTAAAAGCACCAAGGAGCGGTGTTCAAACTGTCTGTAATGACCGGGCGTGGTGGCGCACTCCTTTAATCCTATCACTTGGGAGGCAGAGGCAGGCGGATCTCTGTGAGTTCAAGGCCAGCCTGGTCTTCAGAGAGAGTCCAGGACAGCCAGGGATACACAGAGAAATGCCATCTCGAAAAACAAAACTAACAAACAAAAAAATAGTCTATAGAGTAAATAGAGTAAGTCATAGAGAACAAGCAAGCAGCGATCCCATCGTACTTCCTTCCTCCGGGTTTCTGCTTGGTTTTTCGTTTTGATTTCTTTCAGTGATGGAGTTTGACCCGCAAATGGTAATTTGGAATAAACTCTTTCTCCTATACGTTGTTTTTGGTCGTGGTGCTTTAATCACAGCAAGACACGAGTGATAGAAGAATATGACCCTAAAATACAGAATGCAAATTTCTTGTTGAATTTGTATGGTGTGTTTATCAAGACAATTTATATATTTACAGCATAAAATGTTACTCAATGTATTTTAAAAAATTGGAACCAAGATTTTCAATCATAACGGGATTAAAATGGAATTAAAGGCATTAAGTTATCTTCGAACATCTAAAATATTTGGAAAATAACACAGTTCTAATAACCTTTAAGTTGAAGTGGAAACCACAAAAGAAACTGGAAAGTATTTGACTGAGTCATAAGAAAAATAAAACACATCAGTATTTGTGAGAGGTACTGAAGCAGCATTAAAGAACTTTATAGCTTAAATTGTTTCTATTAGAATAAATGAAAACCCTGAAATTATTGGCTTAGGTGTCACAAGGTGACAAGAAAACAGACACCAGGAGTGATCAGTGGCTCAGCCCACACACAGCATGCACAATGTCCCTAGTTCAGGTCCCAGCACACACACATGCACACACATATGGACGCGTGAGTGCGTGGGTGCATACACACACACACACACACACACACACACACACACACACACACACACCCCACAATTATAACAAGGAATATCACAACTGCTCTTGGGAGAATATGAAACATGATATGATAGTACCCTAAATTATGAGCCAAAATAAACCTCTCCTGGACCTGCCAGATACGTATAAAGGTTTATAGCTACATTATTCATAATAAAAGAGGGAAAAACCAAATGGATTTAACCTACAGGCTTAAATGATCTCTGGCTTATTTAAGCTGTTAACTGTATAAGTAGTAAAACTGCTTCAGTGCAAATGTATCAACATGGATGAGTCTCAGAAGCATAATATCAAATGAAATAAAATGCATGTTGCAAAGGCTTGAATTCCATTTTTACAGTTCTCAGTTTAGTCTCAAGTGAAACAATATATTGTTTAGGGATGAACATTATGTGTAAAAAACAGTATGTAACCAAGTACTGGAATGAGAAATACAGGTTTAATTGTATATGGGATATGAAATATGTGATTTAAAAATTCCACGGCACTTGTGGTCATGGTGACCACACACCTTTAATCCTAACACTCAGGAGGCAGAGACAGGTGGATCTCTGTGAGTTGAAGGCCAGCCTGTTGTACAGCGTGAGCTCCAAGATAGTCAGGGCTACATAAAGAAACACTAAAAAAAAAAAGAAAAAGAAAAAAGGCATTGTTTCTTTGGTGACTCTGGGTGATTCAGGCCTGCAAATCCTTTTATACTTGGTATTTAAATCCGACATATATAAAGTACTATAAGGGATATTTTTGCTTTAGCTCATGGAAAAAGATACACATGAGGTGTCTTTGCCATAGACTAATTGAAATAAAGCTGACCAATTTCAAAATAGTTGTACTATGCTCAATGATAACAAAGTAAGATAAATACGATACTTGGAAATAAGTGGAGCGATTAAAGCTTATTTTAATGTAATTATGCATTTAGGATACTCCAGAGAAGCAGAACCCAGAAGAGATTTTTGAATTTGTAATTATATGACTGTATAGCTGGTAAAAATTATCATTATGATTCACCCATTTAGGTTAAATGTAATTGTAATAAAATTTGGCTTACAAATTTGATGGGATACAAAGGTTAAGCAGTGTGCTATTTATTGTTAGTATACTAAGAATATTTATGTGTTAAAATTATACTAAGAGATGCATACAGACACATAACACAAGATGAAAAAAATACCAACTTTAATGGGAGTGGAATTAAATTCAAAGCAGTCATAAGAGACAAAGGAAAACCAATATTTTGGAAGAATGAATTGAATTGGAAGATAGATTGGCTATGAATAACTAGTCTAAAATCTAGAAAACTACAGTTTAAAATTTTAGGAGAAAAGCATATATGCACATTTATTCATATATTTATGTGGAGTGTCTGTGTGTGTGTGTGTGTGTGTGTGTGTGTGTGTGAACATGCACTAGCAAGTATATGGAAGTCAGAGTTGACTTTCCTCTTCTACTATGTGGGTTCTAGGAATTGAACTCAGATCATCAGGCTTGGTAGCAAATGTTTTACTTTTTGGGCTATTTCTAGTCCATAAATATATTTTATAGAGAAATTTAACTTATTTACTGGGAACATTTTAAATAAAGTATATTAAAAATAATGGGCAACAACAACACTCTGTAAAGCAATTTCTGGTATATATCTGTATATATATATATATTTACACAAACACACACATATGCTCATAGACTCATATTTGTAGGTGATATATAACTTAAAATAAAAAAATAGAAATTCACTCATTACTAACTCATCTGGAATATTCTCAACCAGGACTCCAGGACCCTGTCCAAGTCTGTTTTATTATCTTCTAGATGTTAAACAAAACACCATATACTATGTAGTTTATAAACAACAGGGATTTGTTTCTCATAGTCTAGGAGCTGGTGAAGTACTAGATCAAGATACCAGCATATCTGTTATCTGTTGAAGGCTCAACTGGTTTACATATAAACATCTCCTCATTTATCCTTCCAGGCAAAAGAAGCAGAGAGACTCTTTCCAGTGTCTTTCACAGGGTGTTAAGACCAGTGATTAGTACTCACCTAATCCCCTCCCGAAGAGAAGCCTAGGACTCAGTGCCTCCACTATAGGACCTAGGATTTTTTTTTAATACTTTATTTTTTTTTCTTCAAGTTACATCTCAGTAACAAACCCCTCCCTATTCCCCCTTCCTATCCCGCCCTTCCACCCTCTTCCCCCCAGAAGTTTCCCCTTTCAGTCCAACAGATGGTTCCTTCTCTTATAACAGTAAGTATTATACAAAACAATAGATATAAATATGCCACATTTATGAGAGTTAAATGGCCCAGTATACCTTCCCAATGTCCAGTTTATACATATTTGGCCCCTGACTTTAACATTCTACTATCTAACCAACTCCATGAGTTTAAAGGTCTATATGTGACTCAACATTCATACTATCTTGCAACACACTTTTAAGAGTATCTTCTTAGATCTATAACACCCTCTTGATTCCTAAACAGTTCAAAATTTAACTATGAGACTCTAGCTGTCTATTCTTCAACCACCTCAGAGACCTGAGAGGGATAAATATATTTGTGCATGGGCTTGAGAAAAATGAGACATAGACATAGCACAGGAAGGTCCAAGAAGAAGGGGCAGATTTGAATATGCCCTTATACCTTTGTATATTGATACAAAATTAGTAGTTTATTTGGCTAAAGTGGTATTGACCATTGTTTATTGTGCAAAAATAAGATTGCATTGGATTACATCGGTATTGATCTTTGTATATTGATACAAAATTAAGATTATAGTTGGCCACAATGGTATTGACCCTTGCATATGGACGTAATATTAAGATTATATTGGGCTACATAGGCATTGATCTTGGTATATTGATACATAATTAAGAGTATATTTAACCACAATTGAATAGATCTTTGTATATTGATACAAATTTAAAGGACCTAGGATTTTAGGAGATTAATTTTGAGGAGATATAAACGTTCAGACCCCTGCAGTATTTCTACGTGTCTTAATATAATTAATTTAGAAAAGTTACTGAAGAATCCAAGTTTACTAAGATGCAATTAGATTAGAACTCATTAACAACCTTAAAAATATTTTTTTCTCTGAAAAGTAGACTCAGTCACACTACCCTAACAACTTCAGCATTAAAAGGAAAATTGTACTGAAAACTGAAAGGCAAAGAAAATGTTTCAAAGTAAAACTCGTCTCACAGGACTAAAGCAAAATGAAGCTAGAAAGTTACAAACTGAAATGTAAGTACAAAGAAGACTGAAAGCCAGTAAGCTGAGTGTACCACCAAAGCAAGGAAAGCAAAGAACATTAGAGTTAAATCAAACAGAAGGAACAGAAATAAGAGCAGAAATCAATACAAGGAAAAGGAGCCTAGTAGCTGCTGTCATAGTAACACCCATCTGCTACTAAAACCAGTGATCCAAAATTCTCAAAGCCAAGGCTTTGGAACCATTAGTAAAAATGAGATTTGCAACAAGACTGATAAACCATGTGTTGGGAGATGGGGAGAGAAGCTGGGATGGGGAGGAGGGAATGAGGGAGAGAAAGGGAGAAGAAACCCAGAGGAAAAAAGTGAAATTATAGTCACAAAAGCTGTTTAGTCAAGGGACTAGGAAATGGCTCAGTGGGTAAAGTATATGCTAAGTAAATTTGAGGACCTCAGTTATAGTCTCGAGTACCCACGTAAAAAGCCATGCATAGTGAGTTCACCTGGCTCCACTCCAGGACTACGGAAGACATGGCCCTCAACCCTCCACCAAATAATACCCTTCACCCATGTGCACAAGTACACACACACACACACACACACACACACACACGCTAAGTGATTGAATTTCTTGTTTCACTATACACAGAAATTTACAACAACTCAGTAGATAAAGAAACTGTCTTAAATTTAAAACTTTATCAATACAAAAAAAAAAATCCTTAGAAAACTAGTGGTGAATGTTCTGAATTCACTCCTTTAGTGTTTCCGAGTTTTTTTAAATTCCAGTATTCTTTATTCTGAAAGGGAGCTTTGGATTGAATTCATTTTCTTTCATGTCAAGCTGATGCTCTCATAGAGAGACATAACCTTCTCAGAAAACATGATTTACCCATTCAAAACCATTTATTTAAGCAGCTTATGAATGGCAAATTACAACACTGTTTTTCTCAGCCCTGAAGCTTCTAGCATCCCCACATATTAGAATTTCACTTTTTTTTTTGGCCTTTGTGAACCTCAGAAAATATTAGCATATGTATTGAATATTATTTTCAAGAGCTAGATCAAGACCCAGGGTTATCAAGCTTTAGCATGACAGCCAGGCCACGAGAATTTAATGTGATGGTTTTTGTTTGGTGTGTGTGTACATAGTCCACCCTAGGGTATCCAAATTCTGCTTTAAATTTGACCTTTATCTTCCTTGAAGAAGTACACAGGGGGCATTCCTGGATGGTTCTCTATATTTCCTGTGATTATAAGTAGCTTAAATCTAAATGTGCTTGTGCATGTGTATGGATGTATGTGTGCATACAATGAGTGTGTATATGTGTTTTTGTATTTGTGTACATTGTCCATGTGTATGTGCATGTGAATGTGTGTGTGTGTGTGTGTGTGTGTGTGTGTGTGTGTGTGTGTGTGTGTGTGCACTTTAGGTGCTAAATAAAATCAAGAGGAAGCTAAGGAGATGTTCACAGTCCCCTCTTGTCATCTCAGCTAGTCAGCCTGATTGAAATGGTCATTCTTCCAAAATCTTCATGTCTTATGAAAACATATTAAATATTTTCCAAAACCATGTGTTCTATATTCTAACTTGAACATGAGTCAATTTGTCAAAAGTTAAAATTGACATCCAACTTAATAATGTACTCTCAAAAAATTTCAGAGAGATGGCTCAGCGGTTAAGAGCACTGGCTGCTCTTCCAGAGGTCATGAGTTCAATTCCCAGCAATCACATGGTGGCTCACAACCATCCATAATGAAATCTGGTGCCCTCTTCTGGCCTGAAGATATACCTGCAGACAGAACACTGTATGCATAATAAATAAATATTAAAAAAAATTTCAGAGGGATTATCTTGAGGTGTTTTGGTTTAACACATACCAATCACACATCGAGAATTCTATGCAAACATTTAAATCCATTGGTTATAAACACAGAAGAAAATCTAGTGCTTACAGTAGGTGTCTTAGGGAAACTGTTGTTGTGATGAAATATCATGACCAAACACAACTTGGGGAGGAAAGAGTTTATACTGCTCAGTTTATACATCACAGTTCATCACTAAAAACAGTGAGGGCAAGAGCTCATGCAGGGCAGGGACCTGGAGGCAGGAACTGATGCAGAGGCCATGGAGGGGTGCTGCGTACAGTCTTACTCTTCCTGGCTTGCTCCATCTGCTTTCTTATAGAATTCAGGACTATCAGCCTAGGGATGGCAGCACACACAATGGGTTGGGCCCTCCCACAATAACTAATTTTAAAAATGCCTTACAGATCTTCTGGACGCATTTTCTCAATCTAGACTCTCTACTCTCTGATGACTCTAGTTTGTGTCAAGTTGACATAAAATTAGCAAGTACAATAAACAATCATAGACTTGACAAAAATTAAATGATTTTGCTTCCTATGGCAGAAGAACACCATGGTTTTTAAGAAAAAATTATTTTAAAACAAAGGGTTCACAACTTAAAAATAGATCTATTTCTTTTGTTTAATATGAATTTAATCACATCCTACTTTTTTCGTGGAAATATGTCAGACCAGCATATTTAGGGTTTTGAATAGATAATTTGGTAGATTAAAATTTCTGTCTTGGTAGATGGAATGCTAAAAATGAACTGAACTGACCAGTTTTACTAGTCCAGTGTTGGCAAAATTGTCAAGATGTGAGATATGTTCATGTAGTCTCTTCCAGATACGCTTCCCTATATGATTAAAATGCACATGTAATTAAAAGAATACTATTAAAAACACCAAACAGACAAACAAAAAAGAATACTAGCACCAGACCCTTGGTTTGATTAGATTAGTCTATCCTTGTAGTCTACATAAATTAAAATATATAGAGTGTGGCGATTCAAGTGATTATG
This sequence comes from Lophiomys imhausi, assembly GCA_907164525.1. Lineage (NCBI taxonomy): Eukaryota > Metazoa > Chordata > Mammalia > Rodentia > Muridae > Lophiomys > Lophiomys imhausi. The sequence goes on from CAJQZJ010034182.1 coordinate 1,679,513, forward strand.
GCCACTATAGGCTCATCTTTGAATATTTGGTTCCAGTTGATAGAAATGCTTGGGAAAGATTAGAAGATGTGGCCTTGTTGGAAGAGATGTGTCACAGGGTATTGGCTTTGAGGTTTCAAAACACTTGAGTTATCCTCAGTGTTCCTCTCTCTGCCTACTCCTTTGGATTAAGATGCAAGCGCTCAACCTTTGGCTCACCATCACAGACCAGAACCTTCTTAAACCATAGGCCACAAATTAAATGCTTTCTTTTTGTCTTGGCCATGGTGTTTTATCACAACAATAAAAAAGTGATTAAGACCAAGAGTGCCAAGAAAACCCTGAGAGCTCTCACTATGTTTGTGTTTGGTGATAGACACAGAAATTCATTCAGTATCTTTAAGTAGAGTTTAAACTTAAATCTCACTCCAGTAAATATTTCTGGTGCTAGTTTAAAATATTCCTGGTATGACATGGAGTTTAAATGAATATGTAAATGAATGAGTTATTGTTTGCTCTTGTTCTGTATTTTCTCAAAAATGACCTGATGCTCCACCTAAATCATAGGTCATAGGAGTAGACAGACCTCAGGAATCCTCCATGTATCCATCACATACCTAATTCTGTCTCTCTATTTGTCTATATCTAATCTACTATCTCTATATTATCCTACAACTATTTATATCTCTTGTATCATCTATCTATCTATCAACATTTATCTTCTGTCAATCTATCATCTGTTTATATATTTATCATCTGTTATCTATTTATCTATCATCTATCTAATCTATCTGTGTATATGCCTGTGTCTATCATTTTTCTACCTATCTCATCTATCGTTTATCTACCATTAACATAATCCATCTGTAATCTGTAATAGTTATTATCTATCTCTACAATTTCTCATCAATATATACTGTTTTATATCTATGCATATTTTTATATATCTATCATCTGCCTATCCTACTCATGTATCCAGTGCTTACTTGTCTGCCAACTGATTTTGGAGGAAATCTCTCTAGTTGTAGATATTTTACCATACATAATTTATCAGGAAGGCAGGTTGTAAGGAAACTCAGCCATTTCCTGCTTCAGATGCCTATACATGAATCATGTGTGCTCTGGCTAAATTCTTCTAGGGCTTGCTCCCTACAGGAAGTCCTAGGAGGCTCCAAAACACCACCCTACCGTGCTGACCTTTATTTTGAGGGTAATCAACATGAAGAATTCTTACATGTGTTTCTTCCAGTAGGCATTTCCTTTTCTCATGATTTCCTTACACCTCACTCTTTCAGATCACCCTCCTTAGCTAGTTTTTCAGACATTAACCATTCAGGAGGCCAATAGAAGATCCCAGGTTTTTGGTTTCAGAACCTGGATGGAATTCTATTCCACTATTTATTTTAAACAAATATTTCAGCACTTTAAGATTCAAGCTGTGTGTGTGAAGATTGCTACATCCCGTTACAGAGTGAGAATTAGAGTATTAAACTCAATGACCTATGTGCAGGCACTCAATACATTCCTCCTGTGTATAGGGATATTAGTACCCTGATAATCATGTTTTTAAAGAATTTATGACATATATGGAAGAGTTAAAGACAGACTGTCAATAATTTCATCAATACAGATTTCTGTACACTTTTCCATCATTTCTGTCAAAGTAAGTGTCTACATTGAGAAAATTTTTAAGGGAGATCTATGCTGTATGGGGATTCTTGATTATCAGGTTAATTGAGACTGCCAAATGTTCTCTTAATTGGCCTGAAATTAAATTACCATGAGCTGTAAGGCAATGAATACTGTACTTAGTCACAAGAACATAGGCCATTGGTGTAGTTCTGTACTGGTCCCCTGGCTCATGTCTCTTAGAGGAAATTATATATATATACTCCTACTTTATGCTTCAGGGCTAATTAGTATGTGATTAAAAATGTGTGATTTTTAAAAAAAATATACTTTTAACCAAATATTTGATTAAAGTGACTTTAACATGCTTTGCAAAATGTACTACTTATATTAGAAATATGAAGTTTTTTATTAATCTTTATTTACTTATCACCAATTTACGTTTAGTATTACATAATTGCTTTTTAATCAGTTTACAAAGAGTAAGATTTAGGTATGTCTTATAAGACACTATAATAAAAGTAAGTTAAAAAAAAAAAACTCCAACCAAACCAAAGCAGAATAAAACAGAACAAGAAAAAAACTCTTCTGGGGCAGTGGTTGAGTCCTTGCTGCTCTTCCAGAGGACCTAAGTCCTTTTACTAAGTACTCATGTCTGGTGGCTCACAATTATCTGTGACTACATCCCCAGGGGGTCTTACACCCTCTTCCAGCCTCTGTGGATCCATACACACAGCTGAGATGTGTAACATGCACATAATTGAAAATTTAGAATAAATCCTCTTTTTGTTTAAGTAAAAAAAAAAAAAAAATCTATGCTTTCCAGTTCACTCATTTTTTTTTCTGTCTTCCCATTGAGGAGTAAACTTTTGCAATATAATTTAAAAGTAAATGTCAATTTTTACCTACATAATAGAAAAATCTTATGTGTTATTTGTGCTGCAGCATAGCTCCCTTGCATTTACTTGGGTTTTTTTAACTTATTATTATTATTTTTGTGCTTGCAAATATTTTTGTACATCACAGTGTTGCAGGTGCCAGAAAAGAGTGCTAGATCCTCTGAAACTAGAGCTGCAGCTGGTTGTGAGAGGTTATGTAGAAGCTTGGGAATCAAACTCAAGTTCCCCAGAAAAGAAGCCAGTACTTGTAACCTATGAGGCACCTCTTGAGTCCTCTTGAGTTTCCCTATCCACTTAGCGTAACCTAGAATAACCTGGACAAAAAGCTTCAGTGAGTGATAGTCTACGTCAGGTTCGTCTGTGGGAATGTGTGTTGGGAGTGAAGGGCTATTTTGGTTGTGTTAACTGAGAAGAAGAGACCCGTACAATGTAGATGTCACCATTTTTTTTTTTTGGACTGTATGCAACAAGAACATGGACTGGGCACCACTATGCATGCAACTATTCTACCTCTGCTCTTGACTGTGGATGTGACTAGCTTTTTGAAGGTTCTAGCCCCTTGACTTTTCTGACGTGATGAACTATAGCCTGAAACTGTGAGCCAAGCAAATCCTTTCTTCTGTAAAGTTGCTTTCATCAAAATATTTTTATCACAGCAGAAGGAAATGAAACTAAGACATGAGTTAAAATTTATAATGGACTTTTCTATGAGGACTGAACCTGATCACTCATATTAAACACACATCCTTGTCCTGTTACAGAAGCATGCTATATAATTACCCTGTAATTTCTTGAGATTTTCCAGAGACAGAATACCTTTGAAACCACAGTGGTCAGATATTTGGTTATGTTATCAATTGTCTCGTTACACAGTCCACAATTACTAAAGATGGACAAGTTTTTGTCATTGAAATTGTACTGCTATCCAGACCTCTACACTCATTAAAGAAGGATAATCATAAATTCAAAGCACCCATCCACAGTGATACGTTGAATATTGAAGGGATGAATTTTTCTGATATACAAAGAGTCCAAGTTGGAGATTCCAGGATCTGATTGTCTTCTACATAGTGTCAAAGTGGCACAGAAATGAAAGCATTTTACTGTAATGACTTTCTTATTCTTCAGAAAAATAGAGGTTCTAATTTAACCTTGAAGGGCATGCTCATAATAATTAATCTCTTCCTTGCTTTGTCTGATTTCTGTCTAATGGAGGCTCAGGATTTTATTCTTTATTGCCTTTTGTGAGTGTGTATGTGTTCATGTGCATGGGTGTTGTGGGGGGCAGAGGCCAATGTTGGGTGCTCTCCAAACATGGAGCTCACCAATTGACAAGACTGGTGGGTGAGACCCAGAGATCCACTCCTTTCCTCCTCCCAGCTCTGTGATTACAAGCATAATAATCATTCCCAGGTTTTTAATTTGAATGCTTGGAATTTGAACTCAGATCCTCATGCTTGCACCATAGGAATTTTATCTGTGGAGACATCTCCCTAACCTACTGTTATTTCTTTTCCAATAAACCACAGTATCTTTCTCTGGTGTACAAATAATGTATATACATTCAGATACCATATAACACTTTTCCTTCCCTGCCCAGTGATAGGATTGTGCATGAGTTCTGAAATCTTTACAGTATGATCTTGACTCCATTGGGAGTGCCTCCCAGTCTTATCACATGGTGAAAGAGCACCCCACCTCCCTCAGCTCAGTTCCAACCCCAAACTTAACTACTACCTTTTGTCATCTTTCTTGGGGGAATTCTAAAAGCTATCATTTCATGGGATACACAAGATATCTGTACTCATGGTAGGATTTGGGCCAAACTCTCTAAATACATAAGGATATCCATATGTCTTTGTGGCTTTTGTGTGAACTATTTAGAAAGCCTTGGGTATATAAGCTGGAAAGGCCAACTATACATTTGGATTGCTCACACTGGCAAGTGTCTGTCTTGGAAACTTTTCCTGCTTCTTGTAATAGAACTAAATGCTTCTTCCAGACCTTATCATGCAGAAAGACTTATGTAAGCAATGGGCATTTGTAGAGTTGGCTCCTGGAATTTTGTAACTTGCCTGTGGTAACCATGTAGTAATGTGATCCAAATATTTTGCAAGCTAGTAACTTCTGATGATAAGTCATAATAATAATGCCTATCAGTGTTCTGTATCATATGACTGAATGAAATTAACTCCTTGAATAAGAAACAATCCCAAGATAGTTGACTATAATGGCAGATTATTGTGAAATAAATAAGCATGTAAATGAAATTTCTAGGGAGAGTCGAGTGGGATGGAAATCTGCCATTTCTACCTGTGCTGAGAAAATAATCTAAACCTGATAGATCTCTTTCAAGGAACTCACTCTTAATTGTGTTCACTCTCCTGGACCAATTACAAGCTATTACAGTGTTTTTACTTTTTTCATTTTAAAATCACACCAAAAATAGTAAAATGTTTAAGGGTGGGGATGAAAAGTCACTTTAATCATCATTGTGCTTTTAAGTTAAATCTCAGTACATTAATGCCCAGAGTCCTGATTTCCAAACTACAAAAGTCAATTTCTTCTAAGTACAAATACTGGTCTGCTAGATACATGTCTTGACTTGGAGACTAATCTGGATCGGACTTAGGTCCATTTGGGATCAAGTCTCTCTCTATGGATTTGCCAATGAGTCTTGAGACCAATCAACTCATTATTACTACCTCCATCTTTCCTCCTCAAAGCACGTTTCCCTCTATCCCTTGATGTATCTACTCATGTTTCTTGAGGCTGTCCATAGCTCTCCTCTCCTATCATAGGGTTACCATGGCATCCATCTTCCTTTCCTTCACAGGTACCTTGGCATGAACACAGGGTATCAGCATCATCCCATTATCACTCCTAATATGCCTGTGCTATCCTAGAAAGGAGAGGTATGAATCAAACACATGATGAAGTTAATCTGAGTAAATCTGGATTACCCAGATGTTTATGAGAAAGGGTCTGTAGAAGTTGCTTACAGGTTTTAAGATTAGCATGTCATGGATGAGCCACTTCTTTGGGGCTCTTGGTTTTCTTGCATTTCTAGATGGCTGTTCACATGCCCCCAGACCCTGAAGGACCTTTCCTTTGACAAGAGAAGACTGATGGTTCAAGTTTCAAACATCCTTATACTCATCCCTCTAAGGAGGTTTCTAGCTCATAGTTTTCTTATACAATAGTGATCTGTTTATCCCTACCTTGTCTTCTCATCAATATGATACTGTGAATCTCATGAGGACGGATTCACATTGTCTATTCTCATCTATTTGGGAGACCAGACTTTCTACTCCAGGCCATGGGCTCCTCTAACTGGACCCCTGGCTTGATTGGATGCTATCAAAGAAGTCACTGATATCTCTGCTTTTAGCTTCCTGTATTTCCTTTTAATCAGATAATTAGGAATGCAATAGAAAATGCACAAGATGTAGAAGTGATCAGCAAGACTCAAACTCTCAGTTTGATCCCAATTTGTTCACAACTTGGATAAATTTTGCATACTATACCCTCCTCACCTGTAAGGTAGACCTAGTAGTGACCACCCAAGGTCCTTCCTGTTGGCAAATACAGAGTGCATGCGACATAAAACATACACAAAGGCTTGCAAACATTGGCCAATGTTCCATTTTTTCTCCTGCTTGTTCTCCTTTCGCTGGCTTTCATTTCAGATTCTTGTGTCTGAAGAAGTTTGGACTTTCATTTCAGATTCTTGTGTCTGAAGAAGTTTGGACTTTCATTTCAGATTCTTGTGTCTGAAGAAGTTTGGTTCCCAAATTTCTGCTTTATTTGTAGCCTTTTCTGTACATGACGTCGTTTAGTCCTTTAAACATGTGGCTTAGAGTAGAGCCACCGAGTCATTGTGCGTGTAAGTAAAGATTTCCATAAGGTTGGTGTAACCAATATTTCTAGTTTCAGAGTCTTAGCCAAGGGTTCCAGGAAGAAGGTAAGAAGTCCTCTGCTGAACCAGAAATTATGGTCCACAGAGGGGCAGAGAGATGTAGAAAATGTGTGAACCTGACACACCAGCTTTCTGACCTACAGAATGTGTTCTGATAGTACATGATGTTAAATGTCTTTTGCCAGATGCAGATAACATTTAATTCCTGAATTCCTTCTCTACTCCTCACCCTAAGTATGTCCTCCTCTGGCTTAAGTGCTCATTTGGGCTGTGTGGGCTTTGAAAGAAAATATAATTTAAAAACATGTTAGGGAGCAAGCATTGAATAGTAGGGATGGGTGTATTTCCTTTGTTCTAGATTCACGGTTCCCCGCAGGGAGGCCACGACATCAGTTCTTCTTTCAGATTTGTGTCTGGGGCTGCCTAGGAACATGCTGACACTACTTGACCCACCTAAATTTATATCTAACCTATTCACCAACAAAAACTTGTATATCTGAGATATGACTTTAGACCCAGAAAGTGGGGACTGATGCCTATGACAGCTGAGCAAACAAACAAGTTTGATGGTGCTTCCTTTGAAAAGACATGTCATAAGTATCAAGTGAATTGGGAAACATTTGCAGACTATCTTTTCAGATCCAAGGTCTAGGGTCTACTGCAGTCCAAGCAGATAGATCCACTCAGAAGACCAAGAATAAATACATGAGGCAGGCTGTGACATTTATATCTGCTATGAAACCCCATGTTGTTGGAATTCAGTCTGTTGAGTCACTTCTTGTTTTAAAGATCCCTCCTTTGCTTCAATCACACTGTACTTTCCTGCTGCTGTCACTCAGCCTGTTCTATTAGTGTCTCTTACACCGCTTTGCACTTCTTTATCTCACTTTTAAAAGGGAGAAAACTCTTTTTGTTGGGTGATCAGATCTAACCTGGCAGCTCACAGATCAACAGGACACTTGGAGCTCACAGGGTTAAATTTCAGTGCCCAGAACTTATTACAGAGCTTACGAAAGTATGTGCAGTTCTGAAGCTTGTCATTGCACATCAAAGTATGACAGGCATCTCAACCCTAGCATGTCTAGAACAAAGCTTGACTTCATCCTCTGAAGGGCTCATTATAGTTGCGAGATGGTACCTGCACATCCACAGAAGCCAAAAATCTAGAGGACACCCGAGTTATTCAACACACCTCTCCATCTTGTTACAACTACCACTAATTTCCCATGCATATTCTTCTAACTTTATCCTTCCCATGGTTCTGTCTCTTTTGCTGTTATGTCCTGTGTCACCTCTCGTCTTCTGTCTTCTTACTCATTTCTGTGTCCTCAGTTATTCCAACTTGCACTCAAACATCTAAACTCTGGAGACAAGTAGATCTCCTTTTCTCTCTTTTCTTCTTTGAATGTCTTATTTTTAATTCCTGACAACTATGCATGCATATACTGTGAATATATTTACCCCTCATTATCCTTTTTATCCCCTTCCTACTCCTATAGACCTCCTCCTTTCCAACTAGTCTCCTTTGTACTTTAATGTCTAATGTTTTTGTGCAGATTATTTTGGGTAGACATAATGCTGCATGTTCTTGATTACATCAGCCGTGTACTACACAGAAGACAGTTTTGTAAGATTCCTCCCCACCCTCCAGCTCTCATAGTCTTTCTGTTCTCTTTTTCACAATGTTCCTGTATTATAAATCTTGATGTAGATGTGTTTAGGGCTGAACACTCAATGATCTTTTATTCTCAGCATTTTGAGTAGCTTTGCATGTGTTTTCTAACATTAACAAACTGCAAAAGGAAACTTCCTCTGGTCAAGGTTGATAACACTGCTTGGCTCAGCTGCTGACTTTCTGGCAGTTCAAGTGGGTACCACAGGAGATAAGGAATGGCAAGACATTGGCTTTTCATCTTGGTGACATCTTTCAGATGCCAGGCTACTGAGGAGAGTTTTGTAGAGTTTCTGGCCAGGAGCTATGAACTGGAGGCTCTGGTGGTTTTAGAGGAGGGCAATATCCTTTTTTTTTTTTTAAGTATTTATTTCTTACTTCAGGTTATATCCCTATCACAGTGTCCTATTTCCACACCTCATAGTCCCACCCTCCCACCCTCTACCCCTTATCCCTTCCATCTCACTCCTCTGGAGTGGAGTGTCCCTACAATCAGTCCCCTGCCCCAGTTCAGCAGTCATATGAGGGCCAAGAGCCTCCTCATGCACTGGGAGCCTACAAGGGCAGCACCACTAGGACAAAGTGTCTCATGGACAGGAAAAAAAGGCTATGTTCATGTTCCTGTTGGAGCATTGGCTGTAGTATAGTTATCCTGTACTATATAGCTAAAATCTGACTATAAGTGAATAGATGCCATGTGCATCCTTCTGAGTCTGGGTTAGCTCACTCAAGATGACCTTCTCTAGTTCCATTTTGACTGCAAATTGCATCATTTCATTGTTTCTGATAGCTGAGTAGTATGCCATTGTGTAGATGTACCACAGTTTTTTAATCCTATTTTAGTTGAGGGACATCTGGGTTGTTTCCAGTCTCTAGCTGTTACAAATAAGGCTGCTATGAACATAGATGAGGAAACTTCCTTGTGATTTGGTGAGGAATCATGTGGATGTCTACCCAGAAGTGGTATGGCTGGGTCCCGAGGCAGAGCTATTCCAAGTTTTCTAAGATATTGCCAGACTGACCTCCATAGTGGTTGCACAAGCCTGCATTCCCACCAGCAATGGAGGAGAGTTCCCCTTTCTCCACACCCTCGCCGCCAGCATGTGCTATCATTTGAGCCTTTGATCTTAGCCATTCTGACGGGTGTGAGATGGAATCTTAGAGTTGTCTTGAGTTGCATTTCTCTGATGATTAAGGATTCTGAGCATTTCTTCAAGTGTCTCTCAGCCATTAGGGATTCCTTGTTTGTGAATTCTCTGTTTATCTCTGTTCCCCATTTTTTGATTAGATTATTTGGTTTCTTAGCATTTAATTTCTTGAGTTCTTTGTAGATTTTGGATATTAGCTCTCTGTCAGATGTGGGGTTGGTGAAGATTTTTTTCCCAATCTGTAGGCTGTCGTTTTGTTTGAATGACAGTGTCTTTTGCCTCACAGAAGCTTTTCAGTTTCATGAGGTCCCATTTATTGATTGTGACTGATAAGGCCCTCAACTGCCTTCAACCCTCCTCTCCTCTTGGGTTGCTTCTTACCTCCCTCTGAGCCTCAGCAGATTTCTTCTACTCAGAGGGGATTTGCACACTCAGAGAGCCCAAGCCACCAGAAGAATGATGATTTCTCTTGCATGTTTTTGAGTTTTTCTAGTTCAGCCTTTGTCAGCCCAGGATGCATAGGGAAGTGACTTCCCAGCAAGATATGTTGCTTCTTGGTGGTCCTGACCACAGTTTGCAGTATTTTCGTATGTGACAGAGTGAAGGAGGGATTTCCTTTTGCACTTGGAGAAGGAGTCTGCACCCGACAGCTCATCTAGTGGGGTGGCCACTTCTGTGTCCTCCATGGTAAATATGCTTTCATAGCTTATAATTTACACCATGCCCTGGTACCTATTATAGTAGTACTTGTTGACTTATGAACATGTTAATAAGCAAGTAAGTATGAGAAAAGTAAAGGCAAACACCTACAAGTGGCATGTTAAAGTCATGATTCATCATTTAGATTAATACTATTTGATATGTCCTTATTTATAAGAGATGTTTATTGAAAATGAATTTAATGTCATACATGTTCGCTTTGTTTTTGATTCAAAATTTACTGTGTATCCCTAGGTTGGTCTCAAACCTGTAATTCCCCCTGCTCAGACTTGTTGGTGCTGTAGTAAGATAATGTTATAAGTGTTTCCTTTCCTAAGTGTTCTCTACTTCTAGCTGAGCATGATGGGCCCGTACATATAGTCTCAGCTAATCAAGAGGCTGAGGTTAGAGATTACTGGAACACAGGAGTTTAAGGACAGCAATACAATTGAGACCCTATATAAAACAAACAAACAAACAAGTGAACAACTTAGCTTTCAATCCTCAAACCTTACAATCTTGGTGACTAATGTTCTCTTTGAGGGCTGCCGACATAGATTCTTTTTTTTATTTCATTTTTTAATGTTTATTTATTACTTCAGATTACATCTCCATCACAGTATTCTCTTTCCACACCTTCCAGTCTTGCCCTGCCACCCTCTACCCCCTATCCCTTCCGTCCCACTCCTTCGGAGTGGAGTGTCCCTACATATCAGTCCCCTGCCCCAGTTCAGCAGTCATATGAGGGCCAAGAGCCTCCTCATGCACTGGGGACCTATAAGGCAACACCACTAGGGCAAAGTGTCTCACCGACAGGTAACAAAGTCTATGCTCCTTTCCTTTTGGTGCATTGGCTGTAGGATAGATATCCTGTACTATATGGCTAAAATCTGACTATAAGTGAATAGATGCCATGTGCATCCTTCTGAGTCTGGGTTAGCTCACTCAAGATGAGCTTCTCTAGTTCTATTCATATGGCTGCAAATTGCATGATTTCGTTGTTTCTGATAGCTGAGTAGTATTACATTGTGTAGATGTATCACAGTTTTTTAATCCATTCTTTGGTTTCTAGTTTCTAGCCATTACAAATAAGGCTGCTATGAACATGATGAGGAAACGTCCGTGTGGTTTGGTGAGGATCATTTAGATGTATACCCAGAAGTGACATGGCTTGGTCTTGAGGTAGAGCTATTCCAAGTTTCCTAAGGTATCACTAGACTGATTTCTATAGTAGTTGTACAAATTTGCCTCCCACCAGCAATGCAGGAGTGTGCCCCTTTCTCCACAACCTCGCCATCATGTGCTGTCATTTGTTGTCTTGAAGTAGCTCAGCTGTCCTTGACCTCTGCCTATTCATGCTGGAGCAAGACCTACGCTCTGCAAATGGGAACAAGAATTATGGAGACCGTAGCCTGGTCTGAAAGATGAGGATGACAGGAAAGAACTACTTCTGCTGGTAGCATGTCCCCGAGAGCAATATTTGTATCAGAAAAGGTTCAACTTTGGGACAGAGGTACATGTTAGGGTTCTGTGCATCCACATAGTGGGAAAATACTTTTCTTCCTTTATCTTTGCCCTCTTTGAATTTCTGAACACCATCATCTGGCCCTAAATTCTTCTCTGAGGTGAAGTTGAGTACAAAGGAGGAATTCTAGGCCAGGACAGATCGTTCTGAGAGCTGGCAGTGTGAAGGAGTTTGATGTAGGTTTGTAAGATTATCTCTGGAAAAGTGTGATGGCACAGGTCCAGCATCTGCTGGCTGGCTTTCTACAGAGTCAAAGTCTGTTCGGGCTATAGATCAGCAGGAACAGATTTGTAATTTTTTCAACTATTTATCAGTCCCTAGAGAGAAGAACAATGCTTCTTGTTTCACACACCGCTTCTTTAAGAGTACTGAAACTCTGAAATGCTTGTGTTTGACTCAGAAGTGACATTGTCTAAATCTTCTTCAGGCAACAGTCTGTTTGAAATAAGTTTTAACCAGATTAAGGGAATTAGCAACACAGTCATCCACCTATGAAGAAGTGAACACACACAGGAACATACACAAGAACACATGTACAAACATAAAACCTATGCATACACACACATATGAAACACACACATGCTCACACACATAAACATACACAAATGGATACAGACACAAATATATAAATTCACATAGGCACACACACATACATACAGGTTCATTGCATATATACACATACATCAAATACGAAACTCATATACACAGAGACATGCCCTGCTGGTTTGAATGAGAAATGTATCCCACAGGTTCTGGTATTTGGACACTTGGTCCCCAGCTAATGGCACTTTGGGGGGTGGGGTATGGAACCTTTGGGAGGTGGAGACTTGCTGGAGGAGCATGGCCCTGGGCGTGGGCTTTGAAAGTTTGTTTCCTCATCCTACTTCCAGTTCACTCTGCTTTATGTTTATGGTGGAAGATGTGATCTCTCAAGTTCCTGCTCGAGCAACCACAAGCTCAAATAAACTCTTCCCTCTATAAGTTGCCTTGGTCATGATGTTTAATGACACCAACAAAAAAGTAATAAACATATATACACATGTAGACACAGTCTCACATTCATGTAGTAAACATACACACTCATTCACGAGTGTACAAAAAACTTGTACACGCAATATATACATGCATACAACAACATACATACTCCAATACATGCATGCACACAAACATATAAATATGAGGCATAAAAGAAAGAGGAACAGGAAGAAGAGGAAGAGGAGAGGGATGAAAGAAAAAGCAATGAGACCATGAATAAAGATATATTAATGGAGGAAAACTTGAGCATCTCTTACTCACAGAGTTCATTCCCCATGTTCGTAAAAATAGGGAACTGTAAATCCTGGTTGAAGTGACCAAAATTTCTTCCCTCAGTTTTAGTCAAGGCTTATTCTGATCATGTTTAATTTTCCCATTACTGCTGGTAGGTAAGGCTGCTTATCCCAAGAGCATTCTGAACTGATGGTTAAAAAGTCAAAACATTGTACACCAGAAAATACACAGTATGGGAAATTCTTTTCTTGTTAGGGGAACTAATAGATATGAGCTTTCTCATGTTACTTTTAGACATCTATGAATGGGCATATTTGGGTTCTGTCCCATAAGCCTCAAAAATCTCCTGGTCAGGCTCTTCTATATATGACTGGAGTAAAAGGAATTTTACTTTATGGGCTTGTTGTTGTTGTTCCTTTTTTTTCATAGAAACTAGCGACAGGCAAAAGGCAGGATGACAAAGTAGACATTGTCACTTAGAGGCTTATGGAAGGTAGCTGTCTGTCATTCCTCACCGTGACATCTATCCTTTCTTATCATCCCATGTTTCTTCCCATTCAGTAGTGAGTTCAACTTGGATGGTCTTACTTAAAGAGTACATTTAGTCTAATATTATTATAGCAATTTCATATTTTAAAAACAACTTTATTTGAGATATGTAATCTCTCCTGAGATCACTCTTCTAGAAAAAAAGAAGTTAAGAGAATATGAATGCTATAAATAACAGTGAGTTACAGGTGCACTGTTTTGAGATTTCTAATCCATTCTCTAAACTTTAAACCCAGTTGCCTTCCTGGTTCTTAGACAAGTTAATTTCTTTTTCATTTTTTGTGGGTGGCATAGAAGTGAAAACAACAATATATTTTTCAAACAACATGATGAAGTTTTAAAATCTGCCATCATTTATTCATGCATCGTGGAAGCCTCCAACTGAATGAGACTCTGAGTTCCTTTTCTAGTCTGATGCTTCATCTGTGACCTACACAATCTGGGAACTCAGAGGTGGTGCAGTGGTGACTGTGTCTACCTCTCCATCCACTCAGTTTGTGGCTCCAGTATCCTGCTACTTAAATAGTCACTCAAGAATACACATTCTTTAGATTTTTGAGCATGTACCATATTTAATTTGGATATCTTAATCTCCAAATTAATAAATGCCCATTTATTATTGTATTAATTATATATAGCTATAGTGCCCATAATCAACATATACTGTTTCAATATCTGAAGAAAACTATATGTTCTAAACATTATGAGGAAAAAGAACAATACACAAGTCCACCTTTCTATGTATTTATTTTTCTTTATATTAGATAAAAAGAACTGTTCATTCAGTACATTGATCTCCATTATATACCGTATTTCCTTCTTTGCAAATCTGTAAATTTTGAGTACGTGATCACAGATTCATTCTCTAGCATGGTGGGTAAACATGATAATCTGCTGGTGTAAACACTTCATCACTGCTTTATTAGCATGAAGAAAGATGCAGTAGTCTTTGAGGTTATTGGGATTTGTGGAACTTAAGATGCGTTGTTGACAGAGTGTCATGCACAGAGGTATGGGCTTTTCATAAGGTACACACCCAGTCAGCCACTATCCTTGCATTTGGCACAGCAACTGAGAGTAGCAATCTTGTGGTTTCACATTTCTGTGATTTTTGAGAGCACTGCCTCTTTCAGAGATGGTGACTGCTTCACAGACAGCCTGTGAGATGATGTTGGCTGGTGCATCTGACATCAGGGAAAGAATAATACTGGAAACATGGATTTTCTCTCTCCTCTCTTTTATTTTACATCTACTAAAATATTCACAAGGGATCCAGAGTACAGAAGCATCAGGACAACTGTAATATCATTTTTTTGTATAAAATATGAAAGACATTAGAAAACTGACATTTCAAAGTAGATGGAAATTCCCAAACCATGTGAGCTTTGGAATCACCTCTGACTCCTGCGTGGAACAGGTTCACCCACCATGTTCTAAGAGGAGAATTTTTAAAAGTTTTTTCTTTGTCATTGCCTCAAATGTACCAAAAAGCTATAATGCAACCTCCAAGTCAATTTTGTCCACTACATCCTTCCGAACACTAACATTTTTTCCCCAAACCATAAATACGGGTCCTGGTATTTCCAGTGCAGCTAAGAAACAGTCCAGAGAAAATTTAACAAGACTCATATCCATTTTATCTTCTACATTTTTTTCTTTTTCTTTTCTCCCCCCCCCCCCAATTTCTGGTAAGTAACAGCCAACTATGTCATCTTGTAAAAGGACTTATACCAGTTAAGAAGAGAAACTTAAACAATGGTGGACATTTTGTCGAAGACTGATAACCATATAGGAAACCAAAGTGGCTACAACGGGTGGGTGCAGAGCTTGTTAAGTAAAGCAGGAGCAAGCCAACTCCTGACACTACTAATGATACTCTGCAATGCTTGCAGGCAGGAATCTAGTATAACTATCATCTGAGAAGCTTCTACCCAGCAGCAGATTGAAACAGATGCTGAGACCCACAGTCAAACATTATTTGGAGCTCAGGGAGTCTTGTAGAAGAGTGGGAAGAAAAATAGAGCAACCCGGAGAGGACAAAAACTCCACAGGAAGATCAACAGAGAGAGGACAAGAACTCCACAAGAAGACCAAAAGAATGAACTAACCTAGGCCCCTGGGGGCTTACAGAGATTGAAGCACCAACCAAAAAGGCATGTATGACTGGACCTAGTCTCCTTACACATATGTAGCTAATAGGCAGCTCGATCTTCATGTAGAATCCCTAAAAAGTGGAGCAGGGACTGTCTCTGACATGGACTCTGTTGCCTGTTTGTGGATCACTTTACCCTAGCCAGGCTGTCTTTTCTGGACTCAGTGTAAGAGGATGCTCTCAGTCCTGATGTGACTTAAAGAGCCCAGTGGATTGATGTGGGGAGTTTCCCCTTTCTGAGGAGAAGAGGAGGGGGAAAGGGGAAGAAGGTGGGAGGGTCAGACCAGGTGGAGAGGAGGGAGGAGGCTGCAATAGGATTGTAAAATGAATACATAAACAAATAAATACATAAATAAGTAAATAAATAAATAAAAAGCAGGGGCAAGGCAGAGTTTATGAGAACATTAGGGTGTTGGGGGAAAGATCTCTTCACCAAGAAGCATACTGAACAATTATGGGGGTAGATTAGGGATACGGAATGTTTCATTTCTGCATTTCAGAGTAGACATGACATGTGTTAGTGTCTGAGATATACCTTAGTTGTGGGCTAAAGCAGCCCACTGATGCCCTGGCCTGCCATAGACTAGAAGAAATTTCACAAAGATTAAGATGATCTTCAGCAACTTAACTGCATGCTGGAACAAAGGCCAACACGCCTTAAAGTGTACCATGACATCCAAACTCTTGATAATGGAAAGGTTACGATGTCTAGCTTCTAATCAAAACTCACTAGCCATGGAAAGCTTGAGGAAAACACGAAGTGTTAGCTGGAGAGAATGAGTTGATAAAATGTGTCTAGAAATAACATACAGTGAAAGATCAGACAGGAAAACTCAAAACAATCTTAATAGTCTTCAAAGAATGCTGAGAACTGAAAAGGAAAACAGGAATGTCATGAGAGGAGTAATGGCATAGAAAGACACAGTTGAGTCGCTAAGCATGGAGCACACCATTTGAAAGCAGCATGCAGAAGCTGGAGATGATAATTTTTTATTTATTAAAATAATTTTGAAAAATTGAAAGCATCTTATTTGTATCCAATGCACTGTGAACACTTTCACTTCCACCACACACTTACCATCTCTCAATACTGCAAACTCAGCACTTTGAGGGCTTAAGAGCTTAGGCAATCACCTACTGCCAAACAAGTTTTCTCTGATTGAGGCTGGAAGCTGCTGTAGTGACAGCATGTAGTTGACAGATATGATCATATATTTTTAGCAGGTAGTTTACTGGATGACCATTAGTGGTAGATTCTCCAAAAGGATCACATTCTCTTTCCTACAGTCATCTCTCTCTCTGTCTCTGTCTCTCTCTCTCTGTCTCTCTCTCTCTCTCTCTCTCTCACACACACACACACACACACACACACACACACACACACACACACACACACACACACTTACCAGTTCCATAGTACCAGGCATGTATTCTATTCCATAGAGTAGACCTCACATCTATTCTGGTTACTTCAGAAAATTTATGCCACTACTGCACTAATGATATTTGAAAATAATACATACTCAACTTTGTAGCTTTAAAGCTAAAGATCCTAAAAGAACAACAATAACAACAACAACAACAAAGACTGAACTAACTCAAATTGTTGCTAACATTCTGCCTTTGGCATAACCTTTGACATTGTCCAGACTCTTTTCTTCTTTTTTTTTTAGAAAACGTGTAGATCTCTAGCACCCTCTTATTCAGGTAAGAAGATCAAGCCTCACTAGCATCAATGTGTTAATCATTTAAGTCAGATTAAGTCAGATTCTTGTTTTCAATTCTTGTAATTCAGTAACAACTAATTTGAAGACATTTTTCTTCTCAACCAATCTTGTTCAAACACATATATTTTAAAATCTGGAATATCAAACACCTAACTCCATTTTCTCTTCCATGTGTGCACATTTCCGTATATCCATGCTATGTATGTTCCCAAGTATTTCATGTGTGTTCTTTGAAAATATGTTCTATGTGCATGTATATTTGCACCTACAGGTAGGGCTGAGACATACAAGCTGTACATATGTGCCCATGGTATGCCCATATAAATCATGTGTGCTCATATGCATGTGGTATTGCACACATGTATGTCTGAAGCATACTCATATGCTGCATTGCACATCTCTATTCATGTACATACACACTACTGTTTGTGTGTATATATGTTACAGGTGTGTGTGTACATAGTTGTATTTCTTACTGGGGTTATATTTTTGTATGTATTATTTGCCTGTGTGCAGCATATTGAACATGCATATATTGGGTATATGTGAAGATACCAATGTCCTTTCTGCATGCATGTGGCATGCATACATATTAAAGTCTCTCTCTTGCTTCCACAGTGTGCTCTGCAGTTCCTACTTTTATCTTCACCTTCTCACTATATCTAGATGGAGGCTTTCACAGGAGTCAAACTAGTACCACTTCCTGATTCCTGTTGCAGAACTTGCCATCTTTCATACTTTATCCTTGTCTATCGTTTGTGTGACATGATCTCTTTACAGGAAGGACCTTGTACTGCTGTATACTCAAGACTTGATACCTATGTGGAATATGAACTGGCATTTCCTATACTCATTGTCATAAAGGACAGTAAGAAATAATTAGATATTTACTTCCTGCCATCTTGGTGTTGGTGGAAATAGTGTGTGAGTGAGCTTCTCTTCTTTTGGTTTTGCTGCAGGCATGCTATTTGCTTCCTGTGCTTTCTTGTGTGTAGTTAACCTCTTTGGGTTGAAGTTTTCCTTCCAACATCTTCTGTAGAGCTGGATTTGTGTATAGATATTGTTTGAATTTAGCTTTGTCATGGGATATCTTGTTTTCTCCATCTATGTTGATTGACAATTTTGCAGGGAATAGTAGTCTGGCCTGACATTTGTGTTTTTTTAGGGTCTGCAAGACATCTGTCCAGGCCCTTCTGGCTTTTAGAGTCTCTGAAGAAAAGTCAGGTGTGATTCTGATAGGTTTGCCATTATATGTTACTTGGCCCTTTTCCCTAGCAGCTTTTAAAATTCTTTCTTTGTTCTGTACATTTAGTGTTTTGATTATTATGTGGCGGGAAGATTATCTTTTCTGGTCTAATCTATTTGGAGTTCTGTAAGCTTCTTGTACAGTTATAGGCATCTCTTTTTTTTTTAGATTTGGGAAATTCTCTTCAATGATTTTGTTGAAGATATTTTCTGGTCCATGGAGCTGGGACTCTTCTCTTTCTTCTACTATTATTCTGAGATTTCGTCTTTTCATTGTGTCCTTGATTTCCTGAAGGTTTTGTGTCAGGACTTTTTTAGATTTGACATTTTCTTTGACAGATGTATCAATTTCTTCAATTTTATCCTCTGAGCCTGAAATTCTTTCTTCCATCTCTTGTATTCTGTTGGTGATGCTAGTGTCTGTAGTTCCTATTCTTTTCTTAAGGTTTTCCAGTTCTATGGATGTCTCGGATTGGATTTTCTTCATTTCTTCAACTTCCCTTTTCAGGTCTTCCATTCTTTTAAGAACTTTATTCATTTCCATCACCTCCTTTGCAGTACTTTGTTGTTGCTCTCTGAGGTATTTGATTTCCTCCCTTAGGCCTTCTATTATTAAAATAAGCATAGGATTAAGGGAATTTTCCTTTGTTTCAATCGTGTTAGGATGTCCAGAGTTGTCTGTAGCATTATTGCTAGGATCTGGAGATTTTGAATATGGAACTACCATCCTTGAACAGGCACTGAGTTATATGAACATTCATTTCCATGCTGATAGCCAAACACAGTAAAAATGAGAGCAGTAGGTGCACCATACCTTTTCCAACTTGATCAATAAAAAATGTTCCATAACATTGCATGCAAATTAATACAGATAGTTTATTTTTTGTCATGTTTTAAAACTGATTAATTCCTCTTAGTTTTGGTTGTGATTCAAATGATATTTTCTGATAAGTATTTTATTTTATTTTCACGTGGACTCAGATGAAAACTTTATTTTTGTATAGTATTTTATTTAGTTTAAAATATACCATTCAGTCAATGTACGATACTATGTTTGATGATGTATCTTAAGTCAGCTTATTGTTTTCCTTCCTGCAAACCATTAATGTGACTCTAGCATTTAGGTGAAGACTTTTTGCTTAAACTGCTGCTACCAGGTTCACATTATTGCTGTTCTCACAAAGTCATTTACACAGGTGGTTCATGGGAGGCTATTGCTGAAGGCTCAGAGCACACTATCGTTCCTGAAGGAAAACACCAGAAAAAAAATCATTTATCACTTCATCCTTTCCTTATCAAGAGTTTCTTCTCAAAGAATGAGGCTTATTCCCGAGGCTGTTTGGAAATTGACAATTCAGTAAGAATCAATGGAGAGCTGCATTTTTGATGGATGAACCATTAGAAAACTCTATGGCATTCTTCCCATGACCTTTTCTGGAGACAGATGAATAGTCCTCCAAAGGTTGCATTTTATTTTATGTTCCAAATGAAAAAAATAAGAGGACAAAATCAACCAACCACCATGTATTAGAAACAACAAAAATCACATTAGGATCATTCCTGAACTGAAAAACATGAATGAGGGAGAGGAGTAATAGAAGTTAGAGGAAAAGGAGGAATGATTTGCAGACAGGATTCTGAATTCAAGGAACTTCTCATTCTACTGGAAGAAAATATTCAAAGCAACATTCCACTCAGTTAAATATTTTCACATGCAGTAAGTCTAGTTTACATCGTGCCTTTTCTATGGACAACTAATTCTATGGGCACAGGTCTGACTTTTATGGCCCTTACAACATTAGCACACATACACAAAATCAAGTATGCTAAGACAACAATGAAACGATGCATGATATCTAGAAATATCAAGATAATGATTATCTAAGTGCTGACCAAATGTGAGGGATGGCTGTGGCAGGAGTCAAGAATCTACAGTGTTTCCTAAGGTATTTGAATGTAAAAATAGGAACAAAAATCTCAAAAGAATTTAAATAACAGAGTCAAGTGATAGAGCTCAGTGGTAGAATACTTAGCAAATATTTGTGAGCTCCTGGATTCAATCAACACTGCAAGATGAATAGACAAATAATAAATAAATAAATATATATATTTAATATAAATATAAATAAATACATATAATATATATATAAACTAGGTGTAGAAGTAGACTGCTGTATCCCCAGCATTCAGGTGGATGAAGGAGAAGGATTATTGAGTAACCCTAGCTAGCATGGGCTACTGTATTAGTTCCTTTTGTACTGTTTTGGTAAGACACCATGATCAAAGCAACTTACAAAATAAAGAGTTTAATTAGGCTTGTGGTTCCACTGAGTTAGAATTTTATGATTGTGAAGGGAAGACATGGTAGTAGGTGCCTGGAATAGAACCTGAGAGCCTGCATCTTGATCCACAAGCCGAAAGAGGCATAATGGCAATGCTATGAGTCTTGAAACCTCGAAGTCCTCCCCCAGTGACATACGGAAAAGAAAAAAAGCTATACCTTCTATCCTTCACAAACTGTTCTACCAACTGAGGACCAAGAATTCAGAGATCTACATCTAAAGAGGCCATTCTAGTCAAGCCACCTTAGCTACACAATTACTTCCAGCCAGCCTGGGCTACATTGTAAACTCCCATCTCAATGAAACAAAACAGGTAGAATGGATGAAATCAAAGAGTGTGGACAGGAATAGACTCAGGATCTGGGGAAGAAAAGTGGTGACAGTTACATCTCACAATAATTGAGAAATGAGGGTGACAAGGAACATTCAATGCTTTGTTTTCTTCACTCAGGACATTAACATTCCCATCAGAATTAACATGTCTTTAAATATTCAAATTATAAACATATTTAATAAAATCTGACTTTTTGTTTCATTTTGTCTTATGTTTCGTAGAATTTAGCAAAAGAAGAAAAAATTATGTTTTCTAATACAACAATATTTCACACTAATATATTGTGCATACCTTCAACCTAATTCCATAAATTCCATTCTTAAATCCTGTTTCTTGAGTTGTTACTACACTATTAACCACTTTTGGTCATACTTCATTTATTTTATCAAATATCGTAGGATGAATGAACTATTTTGGCTACTTTATAGTCTTCAACAATGTCAATTGCAAGAAGAATAAAAAAGATTTTAGGAAATCTTCAGGAAGATGATGGTCTTCCCATGTTGAGATATGTTATTGATTTTTTTCATCACTCATTGTTGCCTTGATAAACTCACTTCCAACAAATCATGCATTAAGTGAAAGGTAAAGCAATGGTGTTGAGAAGAGCATAGGCTATTGTTCATTGTTGTTAAAAAAAATAGTCCGCACGAAAACACTCTGCAAAGCAACAAGAGCTATAACCAAACACAGACACATTTATGATGGTGATTTTGGCTGAGTCTAAGAAATTCTAAAATGTTAAGTTGAAAGTAAAAACAATGAGCTCTCTGAGAATGAAATATCCCTACAAAAATCCATTAAAATAGTGACTCAATATTGCTAGGGTTTACAGAAAACTTCACTGCATTTTTGATTGTATTGACAAATAGTAAATTTTGGCGAAAATTCTACTCTAAATAATAATATTTTTAATGCTTTCCCTGACACATGAAACCTATTTCTTAGTGTTTCAGAGTGCAGGTTGTAAATGTTCAATCATGTTACCTATCTCTATCCTCTTGAAATTTTCAATGAGTGGCAGCTGTCAATCAGGCACCATGGAGGGGAAAGACTAGACAAATGACATTGTAACCAAGAAACTCGAGCGTAATTTAAAAAATAAGTTCACAATGGAAGGTGTCCATGCACACATAGCTTATAGAAAATGTTTTTATTAGGGAGCAAGGCAGATGGTGCCAAGATATTGAAATTTCCATATACATAGACATCACAAGATATGATTTCATTATTCCCTCATAAGTGTGATTACAGATGAGGTGTTAATTATTTAAAGTTTATTGTGATAAGAAAGGTAAGAACACCTGGAAAGAAAAGGCCTCCCTTCCAGAGAGATGCAGAAGGCAAGGTGGTAAAGCATAGATTTGTATAAGATCCAAAGGATAAAACATTATGTCTTCCAATTAAAATATAGTTAAAGTCTCTGTAGGAATAGAGTAAGATGCTCCTCACACTTTGGAACAATTATCATGTCACAATCAAGCCAATCTTAGGGAGGGGAGATGGCTCAGTGAGCTCTGAAGCACAGACTGAGTTCAAAACCCCAGAACCAATACACAAAGCTGGGCATGGCTAATAGGTGCTCCCATGGGGATGAAGAAAGTATAACTGGTGCTTGCTGGAGAGATTCTGTCTCAAGGGAATAACTCTGAAGGTGATAGAGAAAGACACCTCTTCCTTACATAGGTGCTCCCACCCTAATACGTGCACCAAAAAGGAGAAAGGGAGAAATAAATTCAAAATCTCTTAAGAGATTGTCAAAACAAGAGGAAGCTGTAAAAGAGTCAAATCTAATTTGACCTTAAGCACAAAGACCAATGAGACCTGGCCTGTGGATAAGTACTAGAAGTAGTTCAGATTAGCTTCATCATGGATTCAGTATAATAGAGTTTAGAAAATTCTGAATTAGACTATGTTAGTGTAGAGTGTTTTGGTGATATACCGGTCCAACTAGGTCCCAGTGACTTAAAGTATTCTTATGGCAAAATCCCAGCAGGCATAAAGAAAAGGACATAGGGAAATTTTTGTATAGAATAAGGCTAGTAGTCCCACTACTGCAGAGATTCAGGCAAAACGATCATCTGGACTGTGGTCTAGTGAGTAGTTTCAAAGTCAGCTTGAACTACTTAGTAAGATCTTGTCTAGAAACAACAAGGAAAACAGCCACATTGCAAAGATTCTTCCACACAGATGCTCACTGCAGCACTTGTCACAATGGCTGAGTGATGGAAACAACCCAGGTGTCCATCAATAGATGAATGGATAAATATGGTCCACGTCACAATGGAGTTTCATCTAGTCATAAACAGCAATGAACTTATGCCACTTGCAGGAAAATTGACACAACTGTTTAAAATTAAGCAATTTAAGTCTGACTTAAAGGATAAATGGCACATTTTCTCTTTTATAATACCTAAAAATCTGCATTATATAGACATAAAATCATATATATATATATATGACATAAACATAGAAGCAAAACTCTCTAGAGAGACAAAGAGGACTAATTAGATGCAAGGGGACAGAAAGGGGAGGTATGGTGTATAGAGGGACATAATTAAAGGGTAATAGATACTAGTATAAAAGGTCCGTATAAATACAGTTCTATGTACAATGAATATATGCCAATAAAATATTTTAAATATTGATTTAGAAAAGGACTGGAAATATAGCTCAGTGGAATGTGTGAGGCCCTATATTCAACCCCCAGTAATGGAGTGAGAGAGAGAAAGGGAGAGACAGACAGACAGAGACATGGACAGAGATAGAAGGAGACACAGAGAGAATTAAGAAGCACCCTTAATCAGTTAAGGAACAATAAGTGTGGGATCTCCTGGGGCAGAAGCTAAGCCAAGTGACAGGCTTTGACCTCTATATACTAAGACCCAGAGTCACATTATAATTCATCCAATCCTACTTCATATAATATGAGTGACAGGCTGACCCCATTGAGTAATCTATTTAGGGAAGATGATATCAATTAAGGTAACTTCAAATCACAGGGAAGAGTGCTTCTCCTTGAAGTTTCAGGAGGCTACATATTTTGAATTTCAGGTGCTATTTCATGAAGGATGACTAATCCGTGTGTGTCACCAGGGAACAAAATATAGTTTTGTCCCTCTTGTGGTCTCATTTGCTTTGGAATTATAGGACACACCAGGAGATTTCAGGGTGGACTTAAGAGTCAAGGGAGCCCATTAGCTCTCTGAGAACATGGGATAGGCATCCTATAATTCACTTAAGTACTACCCAGAAGTCTTGTAATTATCCTGTGAAGTAACTCTTCCAGTGGAATTGGAACATTAGAATATTTGTGTGTGTTTTGAGGATGAATTACCATGAATTTACCACACACTGATCTGTGCGCACGGTGGCACATTATCTCGCCTAACCACAGAGCCTTTGAGGGTAAATAGAGCTAGAAGTCTTCTTTATACCATTCTTCAGTCATCTTCTAGCAAGGCTTTCTGAGCCCTTTGCCACGTGCCGTTAGGTGTACCTCTCATTTCCTTAGGATGGCTCAGCAGTTTCATACATTATGAACCTCAAAAAGTCCCAGAGATTGTGGTACTAGGCTGGGCATTTCATTCTGCTGCTGTCCTGTCAGCTCCTCTCCAATGCTGTAAAAGGAAATGTGCTTTGTGCTCCCGCTTATAGGCCAGCAACATAATCGTATTATTGGCATTTTGCATAACATATCTCTCAAACTAAATCTTAGGATATGTTAAAATTTTGCAAATGCTAATTTATTTAATGGTTATGTCTAATGTTATTATGAAAACACAGCTTAAATCATTTGGAAAATCACTCAAACTAAGGAAAAAGAATGAAGAAGATATTTGTATCATGAGCAGTTGCAGAAAGTGGTTTTTTTAAACATTAAAAATTTTAAACATTAAAAATACTTTTTAATTTTCGTTTAGATTATGAAAGAGATTAATAAAATATTTAGTAGGCTGATACGAGAAGGCAGCATAGTGAAAAGGAAGTAAAGAAAAATTATTTATCCCTATTTACGCACTATTTCCTCAGCATACTGGTCTTAACAACACTAAAAAAAAAATCTCCATTCCCTTTGAAAAATAAAATGTAATATGCAGAGAATAGCTCATATTTAAAGAACAATATGTTTCTGTGTTTGTTCATATTTAACTTCTAATCTGAAATTGCTAAGGCAATGACATGGAATTGTTTGTGTTAGTTTTTAACATTTTAGTTTTTCTTGTTTCCTGGAATTTTTTTGGCATGAAATTCTGTTAAATATTTCCATTAAGTAATTGGAGATGAAATTTTTCCATTAGTTTAAAGGCAGCAATATAGCCCAGTAGCTAAGAGCTGAACTATGGTGTGGTATGTTGGTGTGGTTGGTATTCTTGATGGCATCTGTATCAATTCTTTCCTTTTAGTGCCACAGGGAGTTGAGCACAGTGCACTCCAAATAGTAGGCAAACATTCTACCACTACGCCATATCCCCAGCCCACTGTCTATCTGTGGGTCAAAGCCTCACCATCCTCAAGGTCAGAATAACGCCAACAAATACTTCATGGGTCTTCTTGCAATTCAAGCATGTCAGTGTGACATGACTGGCTCAGAGCTTAGTTCCTGTGAACTTAGGTGTGAGTAACATTGCATGATTTCAACTTTTGCTAGTTTAGAAGGCTGGCTTTAGTTAGATTCCTTTTTCGTAAATTATGTTTTCTGTACAAATTGAATCAAATGAATGAATTTTAAGATAGTTTCTCCTTAGGAATTCATGTTTATTTAATAGATTCCATTTCACACCTGTCAGAATGGCTAAGATAAAAAAACTCAAATGACAGCACATGCTGGTGAGGTTGTGGAGAAAGGGGAACACTCCTCCATTGCTGGTGGGAGTGCAAACTTGTACAACCACTATGGAAATATCTTAGAAAACTTGAAATAGCCCTACCTCAAGATGCAGCCATACTACTTCTGGGTATCCATCTAAACTATTCCTCACCAAACCACAAGGACATATCCTCATCTATGTTCATAGCAGCCTTATTTGTAAGAGCTAGAAACTGGAAACAACCCAGATGTCCCTCAACCAACAAATGGATAAAAAAAAGCTGTGGTACATTTACACAATGGAATACTACTCAGCTATCAGAAACAAGGAAATCATCCAATTTGCAGCCAAATAGATGGAACTAGAAAAGCTCATCCTGAGTGAGCTAACCTAGACCCAGAAAGATGCACATAGCATCTATTCACTTATAATTGGATTTTAGTCATAAAGTACAGGATAACTATCCTACAACCAACACACCAAAAGGATCAGGAACATAGACTTTGTTACCTATTGATGGGACAATTTGCCCTAGGGGTGCTACCATGTAGACCCCCAGTGCAAGAGGAACCTCTTAGCCCTCATATGACTGATGAACTAAGAGGGGCTGATATATAGGGACACTCTACATCAGAGGAGTGGGATGGGTGGGAGAGGGAGGAGAGGGTGGAAGGGTGGAACTGGGAGGGATAGAAGGAGGGCACTGTGATGTAAATATAACTTGAAGAAATGAATAAGCAAAATGGAAAGAAAGAAAAAAGCAATTAAAATAAAAATTTAAAAATTTCATGCAAGCAACAACTACCAAGTCATCCTTACTTGTCTACACCCATCCTCAGGGTGGGAATAGTTATCAACACTTTCTCATTTTTCACCTTTTCTCCTCTCTACCCAAATAATAGTTTCTTTACTGTGCTAAATAATTGTATTTTCCCCACAGAGCTATCTTATTTGTGTGTTTTTCTTTGTTTAGTTTTCTTAGTTTGACACCTCCATGCTCACCTTGAGAGAGAATTTCAGGCAGTTGGCCAAATTACATGTTGTTTGTGTCAATATTTATGTGGCTGTTTCTGAGTCTACTCATCCTTTAGATTTAATTATTATGTTTTAAGAGAAAATTTTCAGTTTAAAAGGATTGTGTTTATACAAAACTGGGCAGACTTTTGAATTCAGAAGATAGTATACAAACATTTTTGAGAATATCAAAGATGTTCTAGTTTAACAAACAATATCTATCTATCATCTATCTATCTATCTATCTATCTATCATCTATCTATCTATCTATCTATCTATCTATCTATCTATCATCTATCTATCTATCTATCTATCATCTACCTATCTATCTATCTATCTATCTATCTATCTATCTATCTATCTATCTA
>CAJQZJ010034182.1:1706804-1758901 GCA_907164525.1 Lophiomys imhausi
CTATCTATCTATCTATCTATCTATCTATCTATCTATCTATCTATCTATATATACACACACACACACACACACACACACACACACACACACACACACCCATAGAGTTGGGCTACTCCCAAGCCTGCCAGACAAGACTCTTTTAGGAGAGGGCAGCAGACACAGTGCTAACAATAAGAGACTGAGAGCTCACTGATAAACAGGACATCTACACCAACACACTTCCTCATCAAGGCTTAGGGATAATCTTAGATGTGGAGGTGGAAATAACGTAAGAGCTATAGGATGGGGAAGAATGTTGTCTTCTGACAGGACATGGCTAGTGGAATCATAAACTCATTCCATCAGTGGTTACTGCATAAGACATGCACAAGATCAAACAAGTGAAGATTATGGCATAGACAATGTAGATTACCTCTGTGTCCTGTCCCATTCTGAGGAACTACTGATAATTAATAGTTGGTGCAGGAGGAAGAATCAGGCGTTTCTGAGCATGTGACCACTGGTAGGCTTCCCAACACTTATGGATATAAGGACAATCCTGACCATACTTTGTGAGTTAATAAAAAACTTGAAGCTGGTAATAAAAAACATGAAGTTGGGAGATAGACAGGTTGAGGGTCTAAGGCTCATGTTGTAATGATCTCACCTTCAAGTCTTCTATGTAGCATTCATGGTCAGCCAGTTCCTAAAGATGCTATAGACCAAGGTCAAGGATTTCCAGGGAGTCTGTGATAATTCAACTCCCTTGACTGACAAGTGATCCTTTTCTAATACTGGTGTCTAGCTTTCAGCACTGTGTTGATGAGAATCAAATGAGGTTTTGTATACTGGTACTTATTATAATACATGTTGACAACAATCTATTATATGATCATCATACCAAACTTTAATAACTACCCTTGCTTGCCCCTGTGTTTAGAAAGCATAGTGTTAGACACTATTGGACGTGTAGTCTAATGAATCACTCATGTTTTTGAGTGTGCTTTACACAGGAAATTATAATACATCATCTCTGTTTCAAAGGACTGTGGTTTTCTATCTAATTTATAATTTATTATCATTTCTCTGTTAACCGAATACTCCAGACTTTTGACTTCCACATGTAAATACCTCTCCATTTTCTTCTTGAGATGAAAAGCTGCATTTAAATGAAAGTCAACACCTTAATGAATTCTTCTTCCTGTATTGACTCTACCTTAGACACGAACTAATCTACATTCTACCAGTCAAAACACACAAACCAGGTGAAATTAATACCATGTGTAAATTCTCATCAAATGGAAGTAATTTAGACTTACAGAGATACTAAACCACTTCTGTAATGAGTGGAAGATATGGAAACTAGCATGTCGTTTTTAGCCAAATAAGTGACTTATGGTGGTTATTATCTATTATCAATTTAAATAGATTTAGAATCATTGAAGTGGTAAATTTGGAATATGTTTGTGAGAATATTCTACAGCTGACTTACCAAGTAGGTGTATTAACAACTTTTCTCTTCCCTGAGACCAAATATCTGACAAGAAATAACTTAAAGGAGGAAGGGTTTGTTCTGGCCTATGATGTAGGGGATGGAGTCTACCACAGAGGCAACTTGTCACCTGGCATCTGTAGTCAGGAAGTAGAAAGCTGTGAATACTGGTGTTCGGGTAAATACGCCCTTTGTATGTGGTCCAAGGCTCTTGTCCATAGCACGGCGCTGTTCTCACTCAACGTGGGTCTTTCACATCAATTATTCTAATCTAGAAAATTCCTCCCAACAAGTGGCCAGGTGTTTCTGTGGTCATTCAAATTCCAATGAAGCTGGGAATAAGGGTTAACCACCACAGGGGAGAAGGCCCATCCTGAATGTGGAGAACCATTCTGTGGCCTTGGGACCCAGAATGAATAAGAAGGGGGTAGAAAAGAAAAAAGTGCGGTTAGCACCACCATTCATCTCTTTGCCATTTGATTTCAGATGTAGTGTGACCAGATTGTCTCAGGTTCCTGGGCCATGGTTCAAGCTGCTTTCACCATCACAACTTGTGTGCCATCATGGACTGTGTACCTCTTCTCCAAGTAGCTTTTTGCTGGGTACTTTGTCACAGCAAAAAGAAAAGAAAGTAAAACATGGATGAATCCATGGAAATGAATCTCTTTATCATATTCATTTGGAACCATTGTGTAGCAAATAATTTTAATGGAATCTTGGTGCTGTCAGCCAATATCAAGTTTTCTTGGCATTGATATTATTTTAGGTTTAACATGTTCAAAGAACTATGGAAAATTCATGTCTGCGTTAATATTTAACCAAAGTTTCCCTGCTCCAGGGACTTTACAAGCAAATTCCATATTCGTACACATGCTTTAGTCTTTCTGTTGCTAATTTGCAAGTTTATTCTAATTTGTCTGTCATTTCTGAAATACTTGTACTCCCAAAGGCATTGAGTACAATGATTCCATGCCTAAATGTGATTCAACTGTGAATAGCCATGTAAAAAGCCAACAGGTTTTGAGATACAAGGCTGCACAAATGAAGAGGAGGAAAGAGAAAAATTCAGATGAATATTTCAGAAATAAAATATGTGCAGAGGAAAACTACCATTGTAAAACATGCAAAATGTCTGACTTTCTAGCCCTGGTTAGTGTGAAGATTTAAAAGCTGTGATGTGTAGTGTGAAAAATTCTAGGCTGATTTGGTGTTTTAGTGGTAGATGATGTTATGTTAATGACAGAACACCCTTGTTAGGATGCTGAGGATCTCACAACTGCTTCGCTTGCTATTTCTATTCTATCATTACAGAAGCACTCCAGAAAAGGAAATAACTCGGAAGCTTGACTACTCTTCTGACATCTCTTGGGATTGTGTTGACTGGGCTTAGGAAGGACGAATGTGAGAGCAAACTAAGCAAAGCGACTGTAGGTGGCAAGGCAGTAACAAACCACTACTGAGATAAATATATTATTGTGATAATGGAGAAATCAAAATGAAACACACACAAAAATAATAAATTCAAAACATCATTTGACTTTTGAAGGAGAAAATTAGCTTAGTACAGGCAGTGGTTTGTTACATTCAGGAAATACACAGTCTGGCTTCTGTCCTCAAATACCCTATGAACACAATTTTTGGAAAGGTTATCTCCACATCACCAAATGAAAGGGGAATTTTTGGTGTTGCTGTTGTTGTTTAGTCGATATTTTTCTCTTGCATGCCCAGCAATACAACTTCCTGCTTTCTAAACACATTCTTCCCTTCAAGGGGTCTCTATGCTATCTATGTTTCTTTCTTTAAAAAATTATTTATTTTTATTTTATGTGAATGTGTGAGTGCCTGCTTTTATATATTCACACCATGTGAAGAGGCCAGGAAAGGGTGTTGGCTCCCTTTGAACTGGAGTTGCAGGAAGTTCTGAGCTGCCCAATGTGGGTGCTAGGTTTTAAACCCTGGTTCCCTGCAAGAGCAGGACATGATCTGCCCTACAAAGCCATCTCTCCTGCTCCTATATCCCATTTTCTAATTTTCATGGATCACACTGAATAGTCTTCTTTGACTGTAGAAATAATTAATTAAGCTATTTCCAGTATTTATATTATATTATTAATTGCTTGGTGGTGTTAATCCTTAACCTGCCATCATAAATAAACACACAGAACACCTGATGTATCTTAATAAATCTTAGCCTGGATTGTACAATCTTGATCCAACTAAACTAGCTTATAATTCTATTCCCCAAATAGGACCCCAATATATACATACATCCTCTTGCGCTGTTATTCTCCACACTATGCCTATGTTCCAGACCACATGGACATTGATTCTTCCACATACCCCATTCTGTTTCTCCTTCTTCCTCCTCTTTGGCTACTTCTTCCCATGATCCTTTCTGCTCCTCCAGAGCCTGCCAACATTTTCCTGCCTACTTCTCTCTCTGCCCAGTCACAGGACAGCAAGCAGGCCTCTGGGAAGAATTAATTGACATTTAGATATAACAAATCACTGCATCCTTTGACTTGTTTAACTCTGTTCCTATCCAGGTTGAAGGACTCGACTATCTTTTAACGGATGTTGCCTCCACATTTGGGGTATGTGTCTTAGACTTATACATACATGTGTTAATTAGATATTTCCTCTGAGATTCTCAAAGAATCTCAAATTCCAGCAGTCACAGATGGAATGTTAGACTTACCTGCTTCTACTACATTGTACCCAGAAACAGCCTTCCTTTGAAGTTTCATAGCTCATGAAAATGATTGTCACTACCTATCTTCACAGACATTTGAGTA
This sequence comes from Lophiomys imhausi, assembly GCA_907164525.1. Taxonomy (NCBI): domain Eukaryota; kingdom Metazoa; phylum Chordata; class Mammalia; order Rodentia; family Muridae; genus Lophiomys; species Lophiomys imhausi. Next base: position 1,711,071 of record CAJQZJ010034182.1, read on the forward strand.
TCCAATCAGTGACATGCTTGAACATGGATCTTTCTCCCAAACTTCCTTGGAACAATAAACAGTTTATTAGCATAACATCTGTGCTCCTTTTCTAAGGGGTCTCAGTTCTTCCACCCCCCTGCATGTAAGCATACACTTTATTTCAGCCAAAATAATCATTGTAAATTGCTTAATGCTTTCATTAGTAGAATGAACATTATCAACTTAGTATATTTTGTAGTAGATATTAAAAAGCAACCAATTAAATAGTTGAACAGCAATACATATGCTCTTATGTTTGTTCATGGTTACACATGATAACATTAAATATTTTGTTGTTGTTAAATCACTTGACAGACTGGCACTAATTGTTAACCCTACTATTCATGTGACATTAATATGAAGACTATTTTTCCTATATACTCTTTTTATTTATTTATTTATTTCTTCAAGTTACATCTCAATCATAATCCCTTCCCTTCTCCCCCTCCCAGTCCAACCCTCCTACCCTCTTCCTGCTCACCCTCCTATCTGCTTTTATTGTTTTAATTTAAGGTATATCTTCCCCCCCAACAGCTCCCCCTTTTAGTGTAATAAGAGGCTCTTTTTCTTATAACAATAAATATAATACAAAACAATAAGAATAATTAGGCTGCAATTATGAAAATGATAAGGTATAACATATATTCATAATGTCCAGTCCATACATATTTGACAACTGATATTAATATTCTATTATCTGTCTATGTTCATGAATTTAAAGTTCTATACCTAACTCAGTTTCCATCCTAACTTGCATCACCAGCTTAAAAACATCTTAGACCTAGAACATCCTTTTAATTCCTAAACAACTTAAAATTTAACTGTGAGACTATAACTGTCTAGTCTTCAACCACATCAGAGACCTGAGTACGATAAATATATCTGATTATACAGGAAGTGCAGAGCCAGCAGCTTCCAAAACTAAGAAATGGCAGACAACTGGCTGACTGGACAGTCCCCAATTTCTCTCAATACATTAGAGCATGTATCTTCAGCCTTTTGACTCAGTGTCTCAGTTCTTATACATTAAATATACAATATCATTATAGTTTGCTAGACAAAGAGATCCTAAAGTAGAAGTGAAAGTTGGACTCATGGAATAAATTAAATAATTACCTTTTGAGACAGAATCTCGTATAGCGTAAAGTGGCCTCAAGCTGTCAATGTACCTGAGAGGATCTTGAATTGAAGAACTATGACTCTCCTGCCTCTCTCTCCCAAATACTTGGATAAACATTTCCTACCTTATCTATTTTATGAGATATGGAGAATTGGACTCAAAGCCTCATACATGCTAGGCAGGTACTGGATCAACAGAGCTACATTCCTAGCCCACAATATGATTTAAAAAAAATATTAGCTCCAGATAAGTTGGGGTATCTTGAGACTATTTCTAAGGTTTTGGATGCTGTGCATATATTTAACAATCAGCACAGTCCCCACATGGGTTTTCCTGTTCTGGAAATAACCCTATCCTGGTACAAAGGACCTGAAATGAAACTTCTGTAAGTTTCTTAACCCTCAAATCCTAAGTGAAATTACCTGGGGGTTGCAGAGTTGACTGCCTCTATTAAGACTTCAAGGTGCAGACGTGGAGAGCCCTGTCACATGTGCCTCCATTTAAGTTGTTTTTTTTTTTTTTTTTTCTGATAAAAAAGCCAGATGGATTTTACAGACAGACTTGGATTATCACAAACTTAATCAGCAGTGATAACAATCACAGCTGGTATACCAGATGTGGTTTCTTTCTTGGAATAAATCAACATTGCCTCTGGCTGCTGATCTGCACCATGCACCCATTGATTGAGTAAAAGCTGTCTTTGTGATGCTCATCAATAAAGATAACCAGACAGAGCTTACCTTCTTCTAGGGAAGCAGTCAACCTTACTACCTTATCACAAGATTACACCGTGCCTCTTGTTTATAAAACAATACAGTCTGGGGGAGATTTGACAACTCAGGTACCTTATAGAATATCATGCTGGATAATAATCTCATGCTACACAGACTAGAGAATATGTATTATAAGCAACTAAGTAGCTAAGATGAACGGAGCTCTGACGTGTGCATTCAGGTGTTCATTCTTTTGGGGAAACTCCTGGAGATAATGATGTCTGGGACTATTAGGAAAAGTCTTTCCAAGGTAGAGGCCATTCAGATGGGCTTGTATCTCACTAATCTCTTGACTGTACTATAACACTTGATTTTGCTACCCCAACCTGCTCTCCAGATACCTTCCTAGTTATCAGCTTTGCGAGAACTGTGGAACATGACAAAGCTTAGAAAGAGCTGAATATGGTAGAACAGCCTTTCTGCTTGGACTGCATTATCCAGTTGTTTCAGTGTTACTGAGCTGTAGATGACTTTTTTACAGACTCAAGAAAGCTTCAAGTGAAGAATTAGACACAATCCTGGAGTGTTTCGACAAGACCAGGTTGTTTCTTTTGGGTTATTATGAGCAAAAGAGATGACATAAGTTACCCGAAGGTTACTGAGGAAGACGGGTTTATCTTGGCTCACAATTTCTGACTGTTCTGTCCAGTTTCTTCAGCATAGCATGATGGCAGTGAGGTCATGAGTTGGAAGACAGTTGTTCACATTATAGTGGACTGGAAGTAGTGGTAGGAAGTGGCCATTACAGTCTACCTCAGAGACTAGACTCCAGTGATCTACTTTTCCAGTAGGCTGCATCTGACAAAGTTTCCAGAAGTTCCTAAAATAGAAACAGCTGAAATGTATGCATCTAAAATGTAAGTCTGTGAGGAGCATTTTTATTCAGAAGATAACAGCAGGACAGTTGCTAATGACTGCACTTCACACCCGAAAAGTCATTCTTGTTTGGATCCCAGGCTCATGGGCAACCTGAATGTTTGACTATGGGATGATAGTGATTATGTGAAATATACAACTTTGTAAACTAGGGTTTATCTGAACTACTGAACCATAAATTTTGCTTTGAATATGCACAGCACAACTCATTATGAAATGGAAATTCTATAAGTGAGAGAGAGGCTGGGTCTGAATAGGCATCCGGCTCACAAACAGATTACCTAAAGACCCAACTGTGTCTGTGACTTACCTCAGCTTCCCATGAAACCTACTGCTGCAGCTTGGCTTCTTCTTTCCCAACACCTAGCAAAAGACACAGAGTGTTTCTAGAGATGGGATAATATGAGTCTGTCTTCCAGATAATCACTGCACCATGTCTCTATAAGCTTAATGGAGTAATGGCTGTGATGAATACTATATCAAAGCCTACCTCTAGAATGGCCTGGAGGTTAGTAGTCAGAATTTTCTACAGTAGACCTTGTTTTCTATGTCACACCATTTGAAGATATCTTTCATTTTCTGGTATAAGTAGACCCTCCTTTACTGTGGAAGTGACCATAATGGTAGATAGGAAGTTGAGAGTAACAGAAGTAGCCATGAACAGTACATCTCCTAGGCCTACCCCAAATGACTTACTTCTCCCATCTAGGCACTACCTTATAAAATTTTCAGAATCTTGCAAAATGGAACCACAGTATAGAGACCATACATCTAAAATATGAGCCTGTTGGGACATTTCAGATCCAAAGCACCACCCCAGGGTAACTACAATGGCAGAAGCATTGGCAAAGCACACAGCAGACCAAGGGTATATCTGCTCCTGCTTGTTTTCGTTGCTTCTCTGTCCTCTGTTAGCACTTTCAATACTTGCTATAGTGCTGCAAATACCGTCTTCACTAACACAGTCAATTAATTCTCCTTACTGTGCTTTCAGTAATTTGTTTTCTGCTAGGACATAGACTGGGATACTTCATATATTACTGGGAAATCTAGATACTCTAAATTTCTATTAATAATAACACAACCCTATATTAGCATCAACTCTCCTCTAGCTACCACCTCTAAAAGTTTTCTACTCTTGTCACCTTCCACTTGCAAGAATGTTTGTAGATGGGTATTGCTTCTAAGCATCACTTCTTTCAGCAATAAGGTTAGACACATCTACCAATCTGTTTTCTAGAGAGAGAGTACACATATGTACTTTCTAGTTTATCAACTTAGCATTTGTCTTTGTGGCTTGTCTGAGCCAATGGAAAGCTAGATATAGGAGATAATACTTAAAGAGGCACTAAATGTAAGTTTATGGCTTGATCGTTCCACTTGAACTTCTACATTCAATTGAGGAGAATAAGCCCTGGCTATAGAATAAATGATACATGCTGCCAACATGAAACTCCCTTTCAGCCTTGGAGACAAATACAGTTGACTGTAACAAAGGACATCAGACATACTTTTATTTAAATATAAAAAACTAAAATTACTCAACCATCAAAAATTCTGAATCGTTTAAGGAAACATATATATATATATATATATATAAACATATACACATATATGAAGCTAGTATATCCATCTATAACTGAAAGAACTATTGTAGTGACTCTGAAGTGTTTCAAAGATCTTCCACAAGGTAGATCATGTTTTTCTTTTCATATTTTATTTGAGCTGTTATAGTCACATTGTTCAAAGACATTAAAAAAGGTGGAAGGAAAAGAAAATGGTCTCTCTTCCACCATTTTTTCCTTGTCAGCTAATCCTTTTTCCTGATAGTCAAAGATGCTAGTTCCTATGGATTTTTCCAGAATTATTTTATGCAAATGTCTTTGTGTGTACACAAACACACACATATGTGTGTAATATATTTATTTGTCATTTAGTGGCAAGTAATTGCCTTTATATATAATGTTCTGTAGTTTGTGCTTTTCTCTGTATGGTACATCTTTTAAGTATTATAAGTAAGATAATGCCTTTTATGTGGTTGCCTTTAAAAAATACATTTATTTCTTCAAGTTACATCTCAATCATAGTCCCCACTCTTCTCCCCCTCCTTCCCTCTTCCCCCTCACCCACCTAATCTATCTTTTTTTTAATTTAAGGTGTATCTTTCTCCCCCCAGTAGCTCTTTCTTTTAGTCCAATAAAAGGCTCTTTTTCTTTTTACAACAAACACAAGCATTTGAATTTACACAGGGTTTAGTCTTGAATATTGGCCAATACAAGTGTTAGTTGAATGACTGTAGAGATTATTGTACTCTGAGTTTCTATTCCCTTATCTGTCTTCACATATTCATTTTACGTATAAGAAAATGTATGTTAAAATATCTGTAATTAGTTGTTTTCTGGTTTCTTCTTATGTTATCAGTATCTCACGAATACAAACTTTAGGGGCTGGGGAGATATCTCAATAAAAATGCTTGCCATGTAAACATGAGGACCTGACATCCAGATACCCATGTAGAAGAGGTAGGGGTGCCCTTGTAGTCCCAGTGCTAGGGAAGGGGCCACAGGTTAATACTTGGGACTCAGTGACCAGTCTTCCTGGCTTACTTTGTGAATTCCAAGTCAGTGAAGATTTGGTTTCTACAAAATCAAAGTGGACAGCACCTTAAAAATAACCCCTGATTTTAAATTCTAGCATCCACACATATATGCATAAATCTGCACACAAGCATATACATAATTTCACATGCAGCCCACTCATTTATACACATTCAAATATTTATATCTCAAAGGAATGAAAAACAGGGGCTGGATCAATGGCTTAGCAGTTAAGCAGTTAAATAGTTGAGCACTTACTACTCTCTCAGAGTACCTGGTTTCAATTCCTGGTACTCAGTAGTGGCTCACAACCATCAATGACTCCACTTTTAGGATCTCTTATAAGCTATTTTAACCTCTGCAAGCATGTACATTGTGCACACATATACATACAGGCAAACAGTCAAATGTAATAAGATATAAGTAAACACATCTGCATAAAAGAAAAGAATTAAAAAGTAGACAAAAGGAGAGAAGAAAACAAATTTTTAAATTGCATGAAACTCCCATGGAAGATTTTGCTGAGTGAATGGCCTTATTCTTTTCAAGCAATGTTAAAAATGCAGATAGTTCATTTTGGTGTATCTCATCCATTGTTCATATTATAAAACTTTGTAGGTACTGTTGTTAAGAACCAACCCTATGCATCGCCAACCCTCATTTCATAAGAACTGAATTATCCTAATAGGAAATCCTAAGACAAATTCTTCTGGGACATGGTTTGAATGCTTTGAATGACTATCCTGTTCATATCTAGTTCAAGTTTGTGATTAACTCCTAAGAAACCAGATCAATCTTTAGGGGCATATTTTTGATCACAAATACAAGAAGGTAAAGGGGTAAATCAGGAATGACTTCAAAGGGTGACAGCACCAGCCTATCCTGTTCAAAAAGCAATAAAAATGGATGTGGTGAATTTTGTGATATTTTATTTTAAACTGCCTCATGTCTTTTATTTTCTGTGCTCTTTGTTCAGAAAGAGGAAGATGCCATGGCACTAAGAAACCTATTCTCCTGATCTTTCAAGATTGAGTTTTCTGATGCAGAAAGCTTGAGTGGTCACTGGGCAAAACATTAAATAAATTCTGGACAAAGATCTCTGACCCAAAGCCAAGGTATGAACAACCAGCCATCAATCTGCCAATCTCCACTCTGTGTCTGAGGCATAGTGTGCTGATTTCATGGACCACAGAGTCTGTTCATCTGGGAGTACTGCTAGCATCATTTCTGTTAAATGGGTAAAGAAATCACTGGACATAGCTTGCCACATTTGCACTCTGAAAAACCATATTTGACAAGCATTGCAGATGAAGAAGCCTGGACTGTAGAAAGGAGCTCTGATTGTTGCCTGTGGATGAGCAGTTGCCATGAAGACTAATAGAAGCACAGTCCTAATGCATACAGTAGATGCAACCATTGATTGTCCAGTAAGAAAGGCTGTGTAGTCCTTCAGCAAAGAGATAAATCCCTCACTGAGCCTCAGAAACAACCCTCAGAAGCCACAGCTGTTTGAGATTTTAGATCTTTTGTGTAGTATCTTCAGTCCCTCACTGAATGGAGTTATCACAACATCTGAAAGAGAGACACTTGTAGAATGTTAAAGAGTTAATTAAATAGGAGAAAGCATGGGAGACCTTACACTTCATAGTTATGAAGTGTAATAACAGTTTAATAACAGTTCAAACTGTTATTAAAGGAAAGCTTTGACTCCTAACACAATGTAGTTGAAGTCACACAAATATATCTAGACACTATGACTTTAATAACAAAATGGATATCTGGGAAATGTGGTGTTTTTAAAGTATGTTTGCAAGGCCAAACAGGCAATCAGATTTGTAGCTACCCAAACTTGCATTGGAAATGGGTCAGCTGACTGTGATTATTTTAAGAATGAAAATCACACACATAAAAGTACATCCAATGGCTCTGACAATGTCCTCCTAAGAAATTATATTTACAGCATTTCTTGATCACATTCTTCTGGTTCCACTGCTTGCAGATAACTCAGGATTTTCTTTCTTTCTTTCTTTCTTTCTTTCTTTCTTTCTTTCTTTCTTTCTTTCTTTCTTTCATTTCATCTTATTATATTTTGCTTTTTCATGTTTAGTTGTTATATCTTTTCTTATATTTATTACTTCAAGTTACATCTCCATCACAGTGCCCTCTTTCCACCCCTGCCAGTCCCACCCTCCCATCATCTCCTCCCTCTCCCACTCATCCCACTCCTCTGGTGTGGGGTGTCCCTACATATCAGCTCCTCTCAGTTCAGCAGTCATATGAAGGCTAAGAGCTTCCTCTTGCATTGGGGGCATACATGGCAGTATCCCTAGGCAAATTCTCCCACTAATAGGTAACGAAGTCTATGTTCCTGTTCCTTTTGGTGTGTTGGTTGTAGGATAGTTATCCTGTACTATATGGCTAAAGTTCAATTATGTCTCAGTTCATACCATGTACATCTTTCTGAGTCTGGGTTAGCTCACTCAGGATGTGCTTTTTTAGTTCCATCCATTGGCTGTGGATTGCATGATTTCCTTGTTTCTGATAGCTGTGTAGTATTTCATTGTGTAAATGTACCACAGCTTTTTTTATCCATTTGTCAATTGAGGGACATCTGGGTTGTTTCAAGTTTCTAGCTATTACAAATAAGGCTGCTATGAACATAGATAAGGATATGTCCTTGTGGTTTGGTGAGGAATTGTTTGGGTGGATGCCCAGAAATGGTATGGCTGGGTCTTGAGGTAGAGCTATTTCAAGTTTTCTAAGATATTGCCAGAGTGATTTCCATAGTGGTTGTACAAGTTTGCACTCCCACCAGCAATGGAAGAGTGTTTCCCTTTCTTCACAACCTCGCCAGCATGTGCTATCATTTGAGTTTTTGATCTAACTCAGCATTTTCTAATCCATCTGATCATTCTCAGAGCTGATCTTTCTGTTTTATGGGAAGTTGGCTTTTAAATGAGACACAAAACTCTTTTTCATTATTTGAGAGAATTATTAGTGTCTCTGGCTTGGTTAGTACCTCCCTTAAAGACATAGGTTGCTGTGACATTTACTATCACTCTTGATTCTTGTGAATATTTGTTTTTAGTTTAAAGAAAACATTGAAACCTTTAATCTATAGAGATTCTGACCCACAGAGTCCTCTAAAGAAAGTTTTAGTCTTTTTGTAGCCAAGCTCAATAAATAACTGAGTTGGTTACATTTCCTTCTCTTGTCCTCTATCTACTCTCAGTCTCCCCAGTACTGAAAATAGCCTTTGTGTAAAACACTATTTAAGTTTGTAATTTTGGACCCCAAAATCAGAGTTTCAGAAAAAGGAAAGTAGGCATTATCAGAGTACTCTTCCAACATCCTTCAGGCTGGGTTACCACAGAGCAACTCAACATCAAAGCAGTTATTTGAATGTTTCAAGATTGACGAATGAAAACCTTTGAGACTACTCCTTTGATTGTCTTGACAACTTCTCTAGAAAATCACTTAGCTGCTTGTTTTTATTATAGGCGAAATATTTTAGTTCACAGGAAAATGAATGCACTCCTGACAAATTCTGAAGTTACACATTTTCAACTCTGACGGATAGAATAGTAAGACACCAAGTTGACCTCCGTAATTTGTGCCTACTTTTATTTGGTGTGTGTGTGTGTGTGTGTGTGTGTGTGTGTGTGTGTGTGTGTGTATTTTTCATGCATATATGTGTGTGTATGTATGTAGCATGTGTTTTTGTACTGCCATGCATGAATGTGTACATACCCATGCACTGTATATGTGTATATGAATGTGAATACGCATCATATGCATTTATGTCTGCACTGTGTACAGAAAATAGAGACGGACTTGAGTGCATCCCTGTATGCCTTAATCCCCTGAGATTTTCTGTTATTGACTGCTTTCCAGGTAGGCTGATTGCACAGTAAGTCTTAGTGAACATCCTGTCTCCAACGTCTTCAACTCTCTTCCCAATGCTGGCTTTACAAGCACCTGTGCCTGGTTTTACATGAGTGCCTGGAATCTGGACTCAGGTCCTTATGCTTGTGCAAGAAGCATGCTTACTCCCATGCAAGCCCTCTCCCAGCCTCTATCTATTTCTTTCTTTTTGTGTAAGAAAGCACTTGTCACCTGTTCCAACAGAGTGCAAAAATAGCCATTTTCATTCTCTTAAGAATGTGAGTTGTTTGTCCCTTGGTGTTTCCATTATTTGATCCTATGCAAAAATGTTTGTTCTACAAGAAAAGGCACTACAACTCCAAAAATCTTGAGTCCTAATAAAATATATATCACAGATAGCTGATTTATCAATCTGGAAAAGTCACAAACATTTCATTTTGATGGAAGAAGACATTAAGAATGTTCATATCTCTCACATAGTTTGTCCCATTCCTGTTGATGCTGTTTCACTCTTAACTGAATGATAACAGTTAAATAACTCTTAACCTGAATTCAGCACCATACAGACAGATGCCTTGGAGATTCCCATGGTGAAATTGATGTCAACCACAAGGTAAGAGATTCAGCTAGCAAACATTTATCAAGGGCTTTTTAGGATATCGAGTGACTTCAGAATACTACATTTATTCTCCTGTGTGTTGTCTATTCATCCAAATAGTTATGTTCTGATAAAACATTGCAGTGGATATTGACAACAGTGTTCCCTTGTTTCACATAATAATCTAGGAAAAGGAGAGAAATTTATGCAAAAGATGATGCAAATAGCCCTGTTTCCCACCCAATAACATATCCAACTTTATCCTCCTAAAATGATATTCACCTAAGAGGCCTTGTATTTCTTGAGAATTTATTTGAATTAAGTGCACTAAACAAGGCAAATTATATGGGATATTTATTTTTTTATTGTATTTCATAGGTGGCCTGGCCCATGCTACTGTACTATGCAAGCAGATGATATTGAAAAGTTTCAAGTCCTTTCTAAATGCAAGGGTATTACCCATTTCACCTCAAAGTGAGACAAAATTGTAGATGATGAAAAGACATCATTGACCAACATTTGTTTTGTCTTCATGTGACAGTACAAAAGTTTTAATTGTCATTTCCACTAACAACTTTAATTAAGAATTTGAGCATTCTCTCAATAAGGGAGTTACTTTGTTTATTATCATTAACAATACAATAATTTATTTTTTGATCATTTTGAAATTATGCATTTTCATTTTAGTTTTAAGAATTTAATATGCACACACATGACTGTATATGCATATATAGTTTTGTTGGTATATGTGCATATATGGTATATGTGTGTGGTATGAGCATATTTGTATGCTTGTAAACTTTGCCATGCACATGCATCAATATGTCAGAGGAGGGTGTTGACTGTCCTGTTCTATTATTTTATGCCTATTCCCTTGACACAGAGTCTTTCACTCATCCTTCAACCAGACTGGCTGCTGACAAGGCCCTGTGATCTTTCTTTCACTGTTCCTCACAGTGCTGGAGTCACAGCCATGATCAAGGTCATTTTTAACTTTCTTTTTCTTTTTTTTTATATGGGCCCAGGGAATTTGAACTCTGACCATAATGCTTGCATAGCAACTGCTCCTACTCCCCAGCCCCCATAAGGACAATTTCATAGTTTACTTTACAATTCTTTTATACTATTGAAAGCAATATTGCATAGAGGAAATGAAAATGCACTAGAGCCTGAAGATAGAATTTTAGCCCTAATTCTATCTGTACACCTCTTGAAGGACAAGCTTATTTATTGCCAAAATTGAATGAGAAAAAATTACCTGACTAAACACCTCACAAAATTTATGAGAATAGAAAGAATAAGTGTGATTGTCCTGAAAACCCCAGAGAACTGTTCAGCAATGAATAATTACCATAAGCAAATAGAATTCAGTGGAGAACAGATTCATCAGTTTTTATTTCATAGGTTCAGATTTCAGTTTTCTAAACCAACATGTGAGTTGCAATTATTATTCTTTCTCATTTGAAGCAGCATTGTCAACTCTATTATTTATTTTCCTTGTTGCTGTGACAAAATGTTTGGCTCACAGTTTGAAGGCACAGTTCATCATGGTGGGAAAGACAGGGTGGCAGGAATGTGGAGTGGTTGGTCACATTGTATCTCAGTGGGGAAACATGGAGAGATGGGTACTAATGCTCAACCTCCTTTTTCCTTTTCTCCCTTTCATTCAGTTCAGAACTCCAGCAATGGTGATAGCACCTGCACTAAAGGTACATCTCTCCTCAGCTAATCCTCTCTGGAAATGCCCTCAAAGACCCACTCACAGATGTTTTTACAAGGTCCCTGTAAATTCTGACAGTGAAGATTAGCCATCACATAAAAAACACACACTCTCTTTCTCTGCATGTATATGTGAGTGTGTGAAAGAATGTGTGTGACTGTGTGTATGAGTGTATATGAGTGTCTGAGTTTGTGTGAATATGTGTAGGAGTGTGTGAGTTTTGTGTTTATGCATGTGTATTTGTGTACGTGTTTCCATGTGGGTGAGAGAGTGTGTTTATGTTTATGAGTGTGTGTATATTCTAGGAGTTGAATTACAATTTGGGATAATTTGTTTAACAAATTTATTTAAAAGAGAATATTAATATAAAGGGATAAAGCTAACTTTAGAATAGCTAGACAGCTATTATTTTTTGTAAATGTGTAAATCTTTACTAGAGTCCTGTTTGTTCAGTAATATCCTAACCACACAGCAATATGAGGTGCTGGATATTCCACTCTAGGACCTCAGATACATTTATTCCCTATTACTAACAGAAAGATGTCAACAATATTGAATTCCAATTGGCTTTCCTCATGTTACCTGCTGAAAAACATTCCTCATGGACCATAGTATTTACATCACCATTCATTTTCAACAAATACTAACTCTCAGCTGTATCTAAGTGGGAATTTAAGAATTGGTCATTCAAAAATAACAAATGCAGTCTTTGTCCTCCAGGACAACCCTGTCTAAATGATGATGAATAGATGTAAACAACATACAGTTACACGGTGGAGTAGAAATTATGGTTACAATATTGTAAAAAGGAGTGTGGGAGACAAGGATGGAAGTACAGTTGATGTTCTCTGAGCCTTGAGGACAATTTGCTCAGGAATATGTTGAATTTTGTCCAGAAAGAAGAGGAGAACAAAACATTGTACATTTAGATGATATGTTTTATATTCCTAAGCCTCCTTTATAATATAATACTTTTTAATATCAATATCCAGTCATATGTTGTTACAAATACTTATCTATATATCTTCATTAAAAAACATACTGTCTGATGTTTGTGGATCTGTTAAAAACCCTAGCTACTAGCCAATTAAGGAGCAAGTACCAGAAACTAGAACAATTAAAAAATATATTTTCATTTACACAATGGAATACTACTCAGCTATCAGAAACAAGGAAATCATGCAATTTGTAGCCAAATGGATGGAACTAGAAAAGCTCATCCTGAGTGAGCAAACCCAGACTCAGAAAGATACACATGGCATCTATTCACTTATAATTAGATTTTAGGCATATAGTGCAGGATAACTATACTACAAGCAATGGACTGAAAGGAACAGGAACATAGACTTCGTTTCCTGTCAATGAGTCACTTTGCCCCAATGGTGCTGCCTTGTAGGCCCCCAGTGTATGAGGAGGCTCTTAGCCCTCGTGTGACTGCTGAACTGGGTTGGGTGGGGGCTGATATGTCGGGACACCCCACTCCAGAGGAGTAGGATAGAAGGGAGAGGGGGTTGGAGGTGGGAGGGTGGGACTGGGAGGGGTGGAATGAGGGCACTGTGATACTGTGATGGAGATGTAAGTAATAAATAAACACACACACACAAATATATGTATATATATATATATTGCTGCCATAATTTTTACTCATTGTGGAAATAACTCCAGATGTCTTGCCAAATGCCTAAATAATAAACCCAACATATTTTCATAATTAAAATATTTTGAAATTATTACAAATGCAACTGGTCAATCTCTTAGCCAACATTTTTTAGAATTCGCTGTGAGCTGGTATCCAACAAATGAACTCTGTTTGGGGGACCTTTAGCCAACATTAGTAAAAGGATAGTACGGGTTGGATCTGAAATGTTCCCACCTTGTGTGTTTGATCTTTAATGAAATAATACTCAGAGATGGTATTTTGGAAGATTACTGGTTCTGAGAGTTTTGACATTACCAGAGGTTGAATTCATTGATGGATTAAGAATCTGATGCATGCTGGGTGTGGTGGCACACGCCTTTAATCCCAGCACTTGGGAGGCAGAGGCAAGTGGATCTCTGTGAGTTTGAGGCCAGTCTGGTCTACAAAGTGTATCCAGAACAGCTAGAGGTACACAAAAAAAAAAAACCCTGTCTCAAAAAACAACAACAACAACAACAAAAGAATCTGATGCTCTTCTCAGGTGGTGGGAAAATTAAATGAGTCCCAGCTGGAGGGATGCTACTGGGCCAGTCCTTAAAAGTGGATATCTTTTCCCAATCTGTAGGTTGCTGATTTGTTCTAATGACAGTGTCCTTTGCCTTACAGATGCTGTTCAGTTTCATGAGGTCCCATTTATTGATTGTTGGTCTTAGAGCCTGAGCTATTGGTGTTATGTTCAGGAAGATTGTTTTTTCCTCACTTTCTCTTCTATTAGATTTAGTGTACCGGCTTTATGTTAAGGTATTTGATCCACTTGGACTTAAATTTTGTGCAAGGTGGTAATTATGGGTCAATTTGCATTCTTTTACATCTTGAAATTCACTTAGACCAGCACCATTTGTTGAAGATGCTGTCCTTTTTCCATTGTATAGTTTTGCCTTCTTTGTCAAAAGATGTTTACTAACCCCACATCCAAAAGAGGGCTGAAATCCAAAATTTATAAAGAACTTAAGAAATTAAACACCAAGAAACCAAATAATCCAATCAAAATTTGGGGAATAGAGCTAAACCAAGAATTCACAAAGGAGGAATCTCTAATGGCCGAGAGACACTTGAAGAAATGCTCAACATCCTAATCATCAGAGACAATTCAAGACAACACGGGATTTCATCTCACACCTGTCAAAATGGCTAAGATCAAGAACTCAAATGGCAGCACATGCTGACAAGGTTGTGGAGAAAGGGAAACACTCTTCCATTGCTGGTGGGAATGCAAATTTGTACAACCACTATGGAAATCATTCTGGTGATATCTTAGAGAACTTGGAATAGCTGTACCTCAAGACCCAGCCATACCACTCCTTGGTATACATCCAAATGATTCCTCACCAAACCACAAGGACGTCTCCTCAATTATGTCCATAGCAGTTTTATTTGTAATAGCTAGAAACTGGAAAAAACACAGATGTTCATCAACTGAAGAATGGATTAAAAAAAAAACTGGTACATTTACACAATGGAATAATATTCAGCTATCAAAAACAAGGAAATCATGCAATTTGCACCCAAGTGGATGGAACTAGAAAAGCTCATCTTGAGTGAGGTAACCCAGATCCAGAAAGATGTGCATGGCATCTATTCACTTATAATAGGATTTTAGCCATACAATACAGGATAACTATCCTACAACCAATAGACTGAAAGGAACAGGAACATGGACTTTTTTACCTGTTAGTGGGACATTTTACTCTGGTGGATCTGCCATGTGTGCAGGCCTCCAGTGTAAGAGGAAAGCTCTAAGCTCTCATATGACTGATGAACTGAGAGCACTTGATGTGTGGGGGCATCCCACACCAGAGGAGTAGGATAGGTGGGAGAAGGGGTGGAGGGAGAGGGCTGTGATGGAGATGTAACTTGAAGTAATAAATAAACGTTTTTTAAAAGTTTTATCTTACCACTTCTTTCCTTCCCTTCCCGCTATCCCTACATATACCCTTGCTTTCACTTCGGCTTCCTTCTGCCTCCTATTTTCTCCTCTGTCCTCCTTTCTCTTCCTCCTCCTCTACTCCTCTCTCACCCCCTCTACTCCTCTCCCACCCCCTGTCCTTCCTCTCCTCCACCTCCTCCTATCCTCTCCTTTGCTTCTCTTCTTTCCTGTCTGACATCAAAGAAGCCACTTTATTTTATCAAGTACATCCTGTCATGGCCTTCTGCCTCAACACAGGCCCAGAATCACCATAGTCATTTAACCATGGACAGAAAAATCTGAAACCATGAGCCAAAAGAAGCATTTCCTCCTTCAACTTGTTTATCCCTGGTACTTTTCCACAGTAATGGACATACTACTGACACAACATCTATCCATTCAGATGCTATCACAAAGTTAGACTAGCCAGTAAGCACCCACAACAACAGCACGTTGTTTTACACAGTTACTTTCATTTCTTGAGGTTTTTCCGATAGCATGCTTGTGACTTCAGCAAGCCACAGCTTGAAAAGGAGGTCTGTGGCTTGCCTTATGGCGCCATTACAGAAAATGCTTCAAAATTTGGCCGTTACTTACTTTGCCCTTTGTTTCTCCTCCCCTCCATTTCTCTCTCTATGGAGTGAGTTTTCTTGCAATGTCACTCTAATTGACAAGAGGGTGAATTATACTAAACACTTGAAGAATCAGAAAAAAATTTCCCAGCTCAAGTGATTGAATCAGAATGCTTAAGTTCAGCATATCACAGCATTTGACTACACCATAGCATAAGACCATTAAAATCACAATGCTTCCCAGGAAAGGATCCTTTTGTCATTAAGTGCTCCCTGAATCACCATAGACATTAGTGCAAGCCTCAGGACCCCCGGCCCAAAGTGCCCACCCCCTTTTCTTTGCCTGTGTATGTGTGCATATTCACATGTATGCAGGTACACCCATGTGTGCATGTGGAAATCTGAAGATAAGCTAGGGTATTGTTCCTTTGGTGTTCTTCAACATGTTTATTTTGACACAGGGTCAAACTCTGACCTGGAACTTACTAAGTACTCTAGACTGGCAAGCCAAGGAGCACAACAGATCCATCTGTCTCTGGCTCTCCACTAGGAATTACAAGGTCAGACCGCAGGGCTTGGCCTTTTTAAAAGTATGTTTGGGAATCAAACTTAAGGCTTCATGTTTACAAAACTAGAATTTTGCTGAATGAGATATTGCTCCAGCATAAGACCACTCTATCTTCTGAATAACATCCCTCAAAATATTTTAGAACAATTTAAGTTCTCCAGTCTTGTTTATTGACTTCATTTATAGGCCTTCTTTATTAATCTTATTGTTTTAAATATATACTTATTAACTAATCTTACTGTTTTAAATATATACTTCAATAATAAATTTAATTTATTGTGTGTGTGTCTGTGTCTGTGTGCTTGTGTGTGTGTCTGTGTGTGTCTTTCTCTGTGTGTGTGTCTGTATTTCTATGTGTGTCTGTGTTTCTGTGTATGTCTGTATGTATCTGTGTGTGAGTCTGTGTGTGGCTCTGTCAGTGTGGCTGTGTTTCTCTGTGTGTGTATATCTGTGTGTGCATGTGTGTGTCTGTGTGTGTGTGTTTCTGGGTGTGAATGGAGGTCAATGGACAACTTGCATTTGTCAGTTCTCTCCTTCCACTATGTATATTTCAGGAATTGAAGTCTAGTCCTCAGGCTTAATGGCCTTACCCAGTGAACTCTCTTTTCTACCAAAATATATTTTTTTCATAAGTATTAATGTATGTTGTAAAATGTTCTCAATGGTTTTAAACACAAATGTCAGAGATGCAATTCATATTAACTAAATAATATCCAAGGGAATGGAAGAAAACCCTGGGTGGGGAAACATTGATTCAGAAGGTGTCATAGCCAGGGAGTAGCAGTTAGCAGTCAGAGCCAATTTAGAGTATCCACTGACACCAGCAGAACTAGGTTCAACTTTCTCTCACTTTCTTCCATACAGATGGAGTCTTTGGTTGGATACCCTCATGTAGTAGAACGATGTCGCCAGGAGCAGATTCATGAGAGAAATGCCTGCTCTAGTTTCATTCTGTTGTTGAGTGAATACTGAATCAAAAGAAACCCAAGGGAAGACATGATTTATTCAGCTTACACTTCAAGAGCACAATCCCTAGGTAAAGTGGAGATATGAAGCCCAATCCATCATTGCGGGAAGTGAGGGGAGGAGTTCAAGTCATAATAGAAGCAGAAACCATGGAGGAACCCTTTTTGCTGGCCTGCTCATCCACTCATGTTCAGCTTGCTTCCTGCTTTCCCATGAAGTCCAAGCCCACATGACTAGGGATGGTACTGGTCACAGTAGGCTGTGTCCTCCCATATCAGGCATCACTCAAAACTGTCTCTCACAGCCTCATGCATAGACCAGTCTTGCCTAGGCAAACACTCAATTTTGGCTCCTCCAGATGACTCTAGGCTGTGCCAAATTGATGGCTGCAACTTTTTAAAAAATATTTATTTATTACTTCAGGTTACATCTTCATCACAGTGCCCTCTTTCCACCCTTCCCAGTCCCGCCCTCCAACCCTCTACCCCCTATCCTTTCCATCCTACTCTTCTGGAGTGGAGTATTGCTACATAAACAGTCCCCCACCTCAGTTCAGTAGTCATATGAGGGCCATATAAGAGCCTCCTCATACATTGGGGGTCTAAAAAGGCAACATCACTAGGGTAAATTGTCTCACTGACAGGAAATAAAATTTATGTTCCTGTTCCCTTTGCTGCATTGGTTGTAGTCTAGTTATCCTGTACTATGGCTAAAATATGATTATATGTGAATAGATGTCATGTGCATCCTTCTGAATCTGGGTTAACTCACTCAGGATGAGATTGTCTAGTTCCATCCAGTTGGCTTCAAATTGCATGATTTTGTTCTTTCTGATGGCTGAGTAGTATTCCATTGTATAGATGTACCACAGTTTTTTAATCCATTCCTTGGTTGAGGGACATTTGGGTTGTTTCCAGTTTTTAGCTATTACAAATAAGGCTGCTATGAATAGATGAGGAAACTTCCTTGTGATTTGGTGAGGAATCATTTGGATGTATACCCAGAAGTGGTATGGCTGGGTCCTGAGGTAGAGCTATTCCAAGTTTTCTAAGATATTGCCAGACTGATTTCCATAGTGGTTGTACAAACTTGCACTCCCACCAGCAATGGAGGAGTGAGTGTTCCCCTTTCTCCACAAACTTGCCAGCATGTGCTGTCATTTAATTTTTGAACTTAGCCATTCTGACAGGCATGAGACAGAATCTCAGAGTCATCTTGAGTTGCATTTCTCTGATGATTAAGGGTGCTGAACATTTCCTCAAGTGTCTCTCAGCCATTAGGGATTCCTCCTTTATGAATTCTCTGTTTAGGTTTATTCCCCATTTTTTGATTGGATTATTTGGTTTCTTGGCATTTAATTTCTTGAGTTCTTTTGGACATTAGCCCTCTGTCAGATGTGGGGTTGGTGAAGATTTTTTTCCTAATATCTAGGTTGCCGTCTTGTTCAAAGGACAGTGTCTTTTGCCTTACAGAAGCTTTTCAGTTTCATGAGGTCCCATTTATTGATTGTTGGTCTTAGATCCTGAGCTGTTGGTGTTCTGTTCATGAAGTTGTCACCTGTGCCAATGAGTTCAAGGGTTTTTCCCACTTTCTCTTCTAATAGATTTAGTGTGACCGGCCTTATGTCAAGGTCTTTGATCCACTTGGACTTAAGTTTTGTACAAGGTGATAAGTATGGATCTAATTTCATTCATTCACATGTCAACATCCAGTTAGACCAGCACCATTGGTTGAAGATGCTGTCCTTTTCCCATTGTACTATTTTGGCTTCTTTGTGAAAAATTAAGTGACCATAGGTGTGCAGGTTCATTTCTAGGGCTTCAATTTGATTCCATTGATCTACTGGTCTTTTTCTATACCAGTACCATGCTGTTGTTAATTACTATTGCTCTGTAGTTCAGCTTGAAATCTGGGATGGTGATACGACAAGATTTTTTTTTTTTTGTACAGAATTGATTTAGCTATTCTGGGTTTTTTTTTTCCATATGAAGTTGAGAATTGCTTTTTCCATGTCTATAAAGAATTGTGGTATTTTGATAGGAATTGAATTGAATCTGTATATTGCTTTTGGCAGGATGGTCATTTTTATTATGTTGATCCTACCTATCCATGAGCATGGTATATCTTTCCATCTTCTGATATTCTCTTCAATTTCTGTGTTCAAGGACTTGAAGTTCTTGTCATACAGGTCTTCCATTTGTTTAGTTAGACTTACTCCCAGATATTTTATGTTGTTTGTGGCTATTGTGAATGGTGTTGTTTCCCTAATTTCTTTCTCTACCCATTTATTTATTTATTTTTTTAAAAAGAAGGACTTCTGAGTTTTTTGAATTAATTTTGTATCCAGCCACCTTGCTGAAGGTGTTTATCAGTTGTAAGTGTTCTCTGGTGAAATTTTTGGGGTCGCTTATGTATACTATCATATCGTCTGCAAATAGGGTAATTTGACTTCTTTGTTTCCAATTTGTATCCCCTTGATCTCCTTTAGCTCTCTTATTGCTCTAGCAAGAACTTCAAGTACTATGTTGAAAAGATATGGCGAAAGTGGACATCCTTGTCTTGTTCCTGAGTTTAGAGGAAATGCTTCAAGTTTCTCTCTATTTAATTTGATGTTGGCTACTGGCTTGCTATATATCATATGGCTGCAACTTTTAGCTAGGACAATGCCTATCCAATAATACATGCCAGCAAGAACTCGATGATGTTTGTGACGTTGTTTCATGTCAAAGTGAAGGAGGTCTGAGTTATATCCAATCTTAGAAAAAGAAGTTGTAATTGAACACATTCAAAGAATGAGGAGCAGGAGTAAAGACAAACCAGTTCTCACTGTCAGAATGGACTTGGAAACTAAAACAAAAAAGCAGAAAGTATCTATGAATCCATCCCTACAAGTTTGGAGCTTATAGTGATTTTCAGTGAGTTATCTTCCTCATGGAAGTGTTATGGAAAAGTTAATTTTGATTATTCTATATGTCATTCTTGTTATTTTCAGCTAGAGTGGTCATGAAGATGCACAGAAAAGTAAAAAATACTCCACTATCCACATATGTTAACAAGAGAAAAGTCCATAACACCAAGTTCAAGACCCATAAAGGCCAATGGTAGCACTGCAGCACATATACACTACTGGGTTGCCTGATGTATTTCAGAGCATGGATAAGCCAATTACAGTAACTCAAAAGCTGAAGCAATTAGCATTGAAAACACAATGAAAAATTTTACTAAGTAAATCTTTGAAACATACACAGGGATCATATTGATTAGGGTAAGAACTTGGTAGTTCTTATTCATTTGCTTATGGTTGTTTATAACAATAATTTTAAAAGGGCGTGAGTTTGAGAGAGTGTGAGGAAGGGGACATCGGAGGGATTTGGTGGAAGAAAGGGCAGGGAGGAATGATATAAGTCTATTTTAGTTACAATAAAAATTCTAATCCCAGAACTCAGGAGACAGAGGCAGGTGGATCTTTGTGAGTTTGAGACCAACCTTATCTACAAAGTGAGTCCAAGACAGCCAGGGTTACACAAAGAAACCTTGTCTTAAAAAAAAAAGACAACTAAAAATATATACACAAGTAAAATTTATATATGTACACATTGCACAATACTATTTCAATTAAATTTGGTCACTTAAACTTTACACACCTAAAACTAGAGAACCCCAGTTGAGAAAATGCCTCTATCTTTTTGGCTTGGCATATTTATGAAAGATTTTCTTGGCTGCTTATTGATGAAGGTCCCAGTCCAATGTGACCAGTACCATCCCTGGGCAGGTAGGCATGGGCTGTAAAGCCAAGTTAGTCGACCACAAGCCTGGGAGAGAACCATAAGCAACATTTCTCCATGGTCCCTGCTCACTAGACCTGCTGCTCATTGCTTCCAGCTTCCTGCCTTGAGCTCAAGTTTTGGCTTCCTTTGATGATAGGCCATAACTTGTAAGCTGAAGTTAAACTGTTTCCTTTCCCAAGCTGATTTTGATCAGTGTTTTATCTGTACAACAGAAAGCAAACTACAGCAACCATAAATCACCTATTCAGAGATAGTTGAAAATTTTGTATAGAAAACAGTGATATCTTTTCTTAAGACATTAACTCCCTCCCCTGCCTGGATATCAGAATCCATCTCTGGTCCAAATCCATGGTGTACACAGTGGCAAAGTTCATCCAGGGAGCTTCTAAGAATATAGGTTTTCTACTAATGGGGCTACTACTTAGAAAGTAATCTCTTGAATTCATAAAGGAAGTTGAGAAGTCTTGTTATACAGTGAATAATTGACTTGTCAAGTTCCATGATAATAGATGTTAAGTTACTTGACTCCATTACCCAAATTCACAGCCAGGTATAGAAAGAAACATTTATCTTCAGACATTTTGAAACTTTCCATCCCTTCACTCTTTATTTGCTTTTTGAAAATCACTTTTTCTCTCACTCTTTGTCTTCTATCTTCAATCTATTTCTTAAAATATTTTAATGGATTTTAACCATAATAGCAAGAGCTGAAGTGAATAGAATTATTTTTTTGTATGTGTGGAATTATATTCCACATCCTGTTTTAAATGTCAGTTTAATTTAATGTTAAAGTGTAGTTATGAAAAAGTGTGTGTTTGCATCATTAATTTTTCTCCTGTGGTTCAGACATATTCAGCCCAGAGTAGGTTCTTTCTGATCATCAGCATTTCTTATGAGTCTGATTAACTTTCCAGTGTGTATCAGAAGACAGTAAAATGAATTTCATTTAAATAACTTAGCATTCAACCCTCAAATAAACTGGGTTTGGCCTTTCTCCATGCTTGTCTTTGATAGTGTGATCATTTTAATGGAAGATGCAGATAAAACACACCAGCTTGTTAAAAACCTTTCCTAAAATAATCTTAAAATGAGATTAAATACTAGACTACTCCCTCAATGAAGGAACTATTGTAAGACTGAACAATGGCTTAAAACCAAATGATTTCTGATCTTTCCTTTTAGCGATAAAACTCTTTTTAAAAAGAAACAGTTAAGCATCATGTATAAGTAACATACACAGGGCTAATACTAATTAGGGAAGGAACTTAGTTGTTCTTCCTGAGGGCTCCACCTCTCCTCTCCACTTTAACCAAGCCTGCAAGTCCTCAAATTGTCCTCAAGTCACCACCCTGGACAGGTGAGAGAACTACAGAACACGATTTGTAAATGACTTCCTTAATGTTGCTTGATGTCTTCATTTTCTCATCACTGTGACAAAATACCCCCAAATAGAGAGCTTAAGGAAGGAAGGATTTACTGTGGCTCATATTTGGAGGTACAGTTTATCTCCACAGGAAGAAGAGGAAGTAAGACTTTGAAGCAACTTCTGCAATCAGTAGCAGAGAGTAGTGAATGTCTGTGCTCAAGTCATTTTCTTATTTTTATGCAGTCCAGGGTCCTACCTCAGGGAATGCTGACAATGGATGGGTCTTCTCATATTAATGAACTTAAAGTAAAATGTCACAGGCATGCCCAAAGGATGATGCCCTATGCAATTCTAGATTTTATCAATTGACAATTGAGATTAACTACCAAAGTTAAGTTGAGACTAAAGATGATAAAGTTAAAAATACACTCTCTAAATTTTGAAGCTTGTTTCTACTCCAGTCACAAGGTGCACCTACACAGATCCTTAAATGCATACATACCTCACTCACTATGACACCCACATCCACAGTGAGCTGTGCTCAGTGCAAACTAGGGTCCAATGCACAGAAACTACAATTCATGATCTAATTCCTAACAACTATGATTGCTGTGTATCCGTGACTGGCCTAGAAGTCACTTTGAAGACCCAGGTAGCCTTGAACTCAGAGAGACCCTCTTGCCTCTATATTCTGAATGCTGGGATTAAAGGTACGTGTCCCCTCTCCTTGCAACAGTTGTGGTTTGCCTTATCCTGGTCCCTATCAACTGCAATAAACCCTCAAATTGATAACAGACAGATATTACTAATGCTGTATCTTTAAAAGAAATTCCTTAATGTGTTTCTGTTAAATTGAACTTTCTGAATTATAAATGTGTGTGGAATCCAGAGGACAAGGCTGGGTGTCATCCTCACAAACACCACCTACATACTTTGAGACAGGATCTTTTATGGGTCTGAAACTCACCAATTAGTCTATACTGACTGGTTGGTGAGCCTGAGGAAACTGACTATATCCATCTCCCTTGCTCTGGGATCTACTAAGCCCAGCTTTTTTTGGGCTGGTTAGTTTTTGTTAACTTGACACAGATTAGAGTCATTTTGGAAAATGGAATCTCAACTGAGAAATTGCCTCCATGAGATTATCCTGTGGCCTGCCTGTAGAACACTTTCTTCTTTGTGATGAAATGGGAGGGGCAGTGCCATTCGGGACAGATGGGCCCTGTCTGTAGAAGAGACCACGCCGAGAAAGCCAATAAGCAGTGCTCCTCTGTGATCCCTGCTTCAATTCTTGCCTCTAGGTTCATGCTCTGAGTTCCTGGCCTCAATGATGGGGTGAGTCCTGGGAGCTTTAAGATGAAATAACCCCTCTCCTCCTCCAAGTTGCTTTTGGTCCTGGCATTTGTCACAGTAATAGAATGCCCATTTGCAAATCAAGTGCTTTACAAATTGAGTCATTCCCTTCCCCACCCTGACTTACACGTCAGTCTCACAGAGATACAAACTAATAAGCCATAGTTCAACTGGGATGAGTGGCTTCATTATGAATGAACATGGCAAACTCCCGCAGAAGTGAGTCAACCAAGGAGGCTATGTCAGGGCTGTAGCTGTGTTTAAGAATGTCCAAGGTAAGCCGGGTGGCGGTGGCGGCGCACGCCTTTAATCCCAGCACTTGGGAGGCAGAGGCAGGCGGATCTTTGCGAGTTCGAGGCCAGCCTGGTCTACAAAGCGAGTCCAGGACAGCCAGAGCTGTTAAACAGAGAAACCCTGTCTCGAAAAACCAAAAAAAAAAAAAAAAAAAAAGAATGTCCAAGCCCCCCCCCCCCAAGAACTGGCTTCTGTCCTTGGTCCTGACCTTCTCCTTATCTGCAGTCCCCCTCACAGTCACGCCTTCAGTTTGGGTCTCTATGTTGCTTTTGTTTTTGTCCTGCCTTCACCTGTCCTCTATCATCCTGCACCGTACACACTTAACGATGGTCTAGAATTCACTTGTAACCCAGGCTAGCCTTGAGCTCACAGTAATTCTTCAGCCTTTATGTCCCCCTCTCTCTCTATGTTTTTAACCTTTACCTTATGGTCTTTTCTCTCAGTTTTATCTAGAATAATTTGTGTCCTAAACCTCATAGCCCTGCTTTGATATTATCCCTAATTAGTCATTTCTTGGAGGGATGGTAAGCAATAGATTAGACTGAATTTACATGAGCTTGCCTCAAGGAACGTGCTTTTATTTCCAATTTACAAATATGAAATGCTAAGCCTACAGTTAGAAGAAAATCTGGTTAAGTCTGACCTTCTTGTCAGACAATCTCCTGGTAAGAATATTTTAAGGTTCTGAAGAAAAAGTCATTGCTCCCAAATGCATACTTCGCCACAGCACTCAGACTGTAAACAAGCCAGTTAACGTTTACAGGAGAGTGATTTGTGTCTGTTAGGTAAACATTTGGTACATGGATTAGCGAGTTCTTTTGAATTGTGGAAGTTCTGTTGAACCATGTAATCAGCTGCCAGCTCTGACAATTGCATCAGTAGTTAAAAGTGACTGAACAGAAACCTAAGTTTTCAGGTTGTATGTTATGAACTGTAAGAGAAAAACGTCTTTTATAAGTTAAAGGGGGCTACTCAACATTTCTTCTTCTAGCATTTGGGTATTTCAAGATATACTCAAGACTTCAGGTAAAACAACAATATAGTTTTCCCCAAAAGAAAATGCAAGTTATTTTCCCTTTGATTTGTTAGTAGAATGGAATATCCAGTTTAACCAGTAGACACCACTCTAGAAATGGTGATGAAACATTTCATTCTAGTGGGGTTAAGTGGAAGCAATTATCAGTTACTTTTACCCTAAAACTTTTGCTCAGTAATACTGGACCCAGTGTAGTGTTCTTTATCTTATCCAAACACCAAGATTTGCTTTCAGGGGTTGCTGGACCAAACTCATGCTTCTCTGTAGGTAGCATCTCTCAGGCTGCATGTTAGTATGCAGACCATCACCACCAGCCAGAGACAGACTGTGGAGGATCAATATGCCTCAGCATGCCAGCTTTGCAGGCCCTCAGCAAGTAACAGCCCCCACCTTCTGTGAGACCCTGTGGGGCTTCTTGATTTCCTGTTCTGGTTGTCAGTGTTTTATGCTCCAAGGTATTTTTTTTTTTTAAATTCAGCATTCCCCATGTCCCTTTTCCAAATGAGAGCACTAGCAGGAAACATCACCAGCTTCGTTGGTGTGACTTTTCTATCCAAGGATAGTGTACAACAAAACTTTGCCTAGGTGTGTGGGGCTACCTCTACCTGACAGCTGTCTATTGGTGAGAGATATGGCACTGAGTTCCAAATGACAGCACATATCGAAGAGGAAGGAAAGGAAAAGAGGCACAATGTTAAGTAGGAAGAAGGCACTGTGTGTCTTGATCTGTTCCTTCTCTTACCTTTATCATCGTTATTACTCTTAATGTGATCATCTGCTTTGTACTTTGTTTGTACACAGCAGACACCACAGTTTGGATAATAGGAGAATTGAACTTGCAAAATACACCACCCTCAGCTGACACCACAATCTCTTAATTACAGACCTAGTCTTTAAAACACAAAGCCTGTTTCACTAAAGAACCAATGTGCTTGACAGTTTTACCACTGTTGAGACTCTATTTCTCCCTTTCTTTGCAAGGCTATGCCTCCTTAATTACAGTTTTCCTAAAATTTTCAACACATTTAGACCCTTTCTCTTTACAGATTGCAAATGGAAACCACCTTGTGATTTTCCTGCTAGTTGTCATTCTGATTTAAGGTAGAGAAGGAATAAAATAAAGAGGACAGCAATTAGCAGAGGCCTGCAGCCTACAGCCTCTTCTCATCCTTAATGGCATTTCTGTGGGAAGGGGGGCAGGTCAGTGGCCTGTGGTTTCATCCAGGGTCCAGGAAACAGCATGCACACTTCAGCCAGCTCAGACTAAAATCTGCAGAATCAGTTCCATTTATCTTTTAAAAGTTTTGTGATGGATTTTACAATTAAAGGCACTAAAAATGAGTGTAGCTTTGGGCAGCTTTCTCCTTCTGTTTGTTACATCATTTTGATGGCCACAGAGAGTCAAGTTGTTATGTAGGCATCTAGGACTATTCATAGAAAACTTTATCCAGGGACTGTCAAATAACCTAGTTGATAGAGTGCTTGCCTAACATGCATGAAGCCCTGAGTTCAATAGCCAGAACCACATAATATTAGACATAATTGTATATATCTGTTATCTCAGTATTTGGAAGGTGGAGGCAGGAGGATCAGAAATTCAAGGTCATTGAGGCCAGTCTGGGTTACATAAGACTCTGTCTCAAAACAACAGCAACAGCAACAACAGCAACAAAGGTAAGAAGTAAAGAAAGACAAATTATGTTCACACCATCTAGAGTTCCAGTTCAGAATGTCAAGCCAGGAAGCAGCCAGGTTGCAAGACAGTTGTATACTTTGCCATTACTCATGGCTTTAAAATGTTAACACAGCCTGGGTCATGATAGGACAAAGGTACAATTGATGATGGTAGTGGGATAGATTTCTAAATGAACCTAGAGTTCTAGACAAGCAAATTGAAGATTGTGGTCATCACCTACAAGATGTGACTAATTCATGGGAACTATTGAATGATTTCTAAACTTTATTGATAAGTTCCCATAGGTTTCCAGGATTGAGTCACTACACTACTAACACCTCCTGCTAATCTCAAAGGGCTACTCTAGCAGAGCGGGCTGGGGGAGAAAAAATGGAGATGTCACTTAATCATAGACATCAGATGGCCCAAACTGCCTAAGGAAAAGAGTTTCAATATTTCTTTAATTTTGTCCTAATTGCACAGATGTGGTTGCTATTGTAAAATATTTTGTACTTTCACATTGTCCCCACTATAATTAAGAGCAGTGTATATGATGTAATTTTTTTATAATTTATTTTTTATTTCTTCAAGTTACATCTCAATCACAATCCCCTCCCTACTCCCCCAGTCCCACCCTCTCACCCTCTTCCCCCTCAACCCCCCATCCTCTACCCTTTTTTAAGTTTAAGGTATATCTTTTTCCCCCCAACAGCTCCTCCTTTCAGTCCAACAAATGGTTTTTCTCTTATAACAATAAATACAATACAAAACAACAGAAATAATTAGGCCACAATTATGAGAGTTATATGGCTTAGCATACATTCCCAGTGTCCAGTCCATATGTATTTGGCACCTGACTTTAACATTCTACTATCTAACCATCTCCATGAGTTTAAAGTTCTGTATCTAAGTCAGCTTTCATACTAACTTGCATCACAATTTTAAAAAAATCTTCTTAGATCCAGAACAACCTCTTGATTCCTAAACAACTCAGAATTTAACTATGAGACTCTGAGGTGGTTGAAGAATAGATAGCTAGAGTCTCATAGTTAAATGATGTAATTTTTATGGACATGGCTCTGCGTCCATGGGACATCCAATCAGATTTCAGGGCTTTTTTTCCATAATGAGGAAGTGCACTGGGGACACATGTAGATAGCAATAGAAACAAAAACAGCTCATTAAGAGAGAGAAGACAAATTGAGGATCGGTGTGGGCTAGTGACCTGAAGAAAAGCATATGCTCAAAAGTACTGGGCCAGGAGTTTCCCGGGTCATGTATAGTCATTTACATACCACTAGCCTTCTCTGACATTGCTATATTGTGGGATTTTTCTCCCACATTCTCTTGTTGTTTGTAGCCAGGTGGGGAAGGATTTCCAGTCTTCTGCTAAATAGCTCCTTTCACGTTTTAATCTTGCTGATGTTCTTGCCCACTACAGAATGGCTGATCACAAATTAATACTGGTGAGTAGCTATTGCCTCAAGTTGATCCATTCCTCCCTGCCAAGTGGTTACTTAAGATGCAGTATGATCTAAAGAGAAGTGAAATTTTCCATCCTCCCAGAAGCTCCTTAAGCTCAGGCAGCCTCAGAAACACATCACTTATGCCAGGGGCCTTCCTCCCCAAACATGAATAAGCAGTAAGGACTATTGAGAGACTCTCTCAGATAAGCTGAGATACACAGAAGAGGCTCAGATCAGCTTAGATGCCTAGATGAGATAGAAATTAAGGCAGATGAGCCAAGCTGCCTTAAAGAGACACGTAGAGCTGTGGAGAAGACACCCAGACCAACTGAGATGCTTGGAAAAGACACCCTGACTGTTGAATTTTTTCAAGTAGTGCAGCAAGTTCTTGCTTTTCATCTTTCCGGAGCTATTTTCCATGCTGGAGTGGGCTTTGGATGACACAGTTGTCTTTGAGTTATTTATGCTCCTATAAGTAACCCCAGTAAAACTCATTGCTTCATCATGTTGGACTTTGGTGGTATCTTTACTTTGATATTTTCTTGGTTCCCTATTTGGAGAGAGCAGATTTTTTTATATGTCTCCCAGACATAGTTTTACATGATACTCCACTTATTTATAAATTTACTAAAAAATAGAATTTGACATATGATCAATCTATTGTCCTATTGGTTCTGAGAAAGTATGCTTTGAAAAAAGTGTTTGAACTCCTGGTACATACTATGTGTGAGATACTGCTCATGTGTCTAGGTATCCAGCTTCATATTTTGAAATCTGGAACAGGAAAGGTCCTGGTGAAATCCACCAAAAATCATGATACAACACCCAAATTTGTAGGATGTATGTAGGTCCATAGCACATACTACATTGTCCCTAGAACCAAGTCCTTCAGAAATTGTAATTTTCATACATCTGTAATTTTGTGCACAGATATACAAAAGAGACATAATCTTTCTATTTTTGGAGCAAGTTACATGCAGAGTGCTTACACACAGCAGCATTATGCTAGTGCACATTTGTGACATTAAATCTGCAAAGCATGAATGAACAAATCAGACTGATCTGAACACATTTATATAGCTTAAACCTCTAATACTGGGAATAAAGCAAAAATGAACTATGTAGCATAGAAAATTATGAAAATTAATGCTAATAGCTTTTTAGAGTGGAACAAAAACCTGTAAAAGAGGGCCTGGGGCCTTCCAGATAATCTAGTTAGCTAAGGTATTTGCCACCAAGCCTGACAACCTGGGTTCAATACTTGGAACCCTCACAGTGGAAGAATAGTTTTGAAAATTGCCCTCTGCCCTCCACACAGGTGCTGTGGCACATATACTCCCACTGCCACCTCAATCCACCCTCAAAATAAGTAAATCAATGCCATTTTTTGAAGAGGGTATAAAGGTATATGAGATAATGTTTTACATTGATAAGATATGGACAATTGTGCAGATAACAGTTATTTAATTGTTATAAATATTAGCTGTATTTTCCATCCTGGATCCTTATAAATAGTTAATTTTTTAAGGAGTGGATCTCCTATATTCATATTCATGTGGCACTCATCTTTTTAGAGTTTACCCATGATTTGTTTTCTTCCAACAGAAATATTTGTTATTAAATTTTACCACTTTTTGTGTCACACTTCTGTGTTGTTTGGGTGTGTAGAAAGTCATCTCCCCCCACAGAAGATTGATAGAATACAAATTTGGTAGAAACGTTAAAGTACCTGAACAACACATTGTACAAAAGCTTATCTCACCACACACATAATGGTTTTGAAATAACCCAATAATTACACTGAGTTCTTGAAGCAAATCAGGTTTTATGTCACTAAAACTTCCTGGAATTTCATCAGCTCAGAGAAATGCCATCAATTAAAAAACTGAAGTTCTTACTGTTGGCCTATTGAGTGACCAATTATGATCACCCTAATTTCCATTAAAAGCATTGAGATGGGTGAAAATAATATATCGTCACGTTTCACATCTACACCCTAGATCACACCTGACATCCACAATTGTTACTATGATCCAAGAATTCAATCAAAATCTATTTTCTTCCGTGAAAGCAATTACATTTTTAATAAATATTCATAAAAATGCTTCAATTGTATTCTAGGTATTCATTCCAATGAACATGATTTGGCCATCTTGGAGACAACCAGAGACATATGTGTGAATTCGGCTTGATATGACTGAAGCCATCTTTAATTGTAACTGCTATTGAATGCTCTTGACTCCCACTGGCCACTTTTCTTAGGGTTGTCTCCACAAATGCTGTAAATAACTATTAGAGTGACATGCAGAGATTTAGAACTGAATCCTGGTACCACTAGTATCAGAGGTGTGCCTGAAGTCCCTGATATTCTCTTGGCATCATCCAGAAGCATCCTGGTTGTATTAAGTCACTTCCCTCCAGGCCACTGCTTAAGTCCATGTTTCTGGTCCAAACAACAGGGATCAATTGGTCCTGCTACTTTCCAGGGCTGCCCTCCAGTCAGCCAATCCTTGGTAAATTTGAGTTCTTGCAATTCTGAATCTGTCTGCACCTTGGAGCTGGCCCCCACACACTGGGATTGATTTGTTCTGGAACACCACAATTATCCTTTTCCTGGAACTCAGCTTTTTGCTCCTCGGTAACTTTTTTTTTCTCCCCGTGGGAACTGTGGTTCTGAAGATTTGGGATTTTGAAAAGTTCAGTGTTCAGGTTTTTAATCGTTTGAGAATTTGGGGGAGAGATTTTGACTTTCAGAATTTTTAGAGTTGAGAGGTATTTAACCTTCAAGGAGTTTTCTTTTTAAAATTGCATATAGAAAGTAATTGAGGGTTGTATCTTTCAGGATTGTGATCTGCACTGGGCCATTGGAGGTTGATGGAGTCACAAGAATAGAGCCCTGTAAGTGGAAATAATATCCCTGTAAGGAGCCTCATACATGGAAATAGTAACCATATAAGGATGTGCAGTTTGTTTCCTCTGCTCTGCCATATGAGGGTTCAAGAAGAAAATTATCATCTGCAAAACATAAAATGGGACCTCAGCAGATATCCCATGTTACTTTCCAGAAGAGTGAGAAAAATTTACTTTGTTTGTAAGTCATGCAGTTTAAGGTATTTTCTTATAACAGCCAGGATGGGCTAAGACAGAGCTCAAGAACCTTCATACAGTGAAATCTTTTTTTTTTAAATTTATTACTTCAGGTTACAGTCCCACCATCCCACCCTCTACCCCCATCACTTCCCTCCCACTCCTCCAGAGTGGAGTGTCCCTACCTATCAGTCCCCCACCCAAGTTCAGCAGTCATGTGAGGGCCAAGAGCCTCCTCATACACTGGGGGCCTACAAGGCAGCACCACTAGGGCAAAGTGTCTCATTGACAGGTAACAAAGTCTATGTTCCTGTTTCTTTGGTGTACTGGCTGTAGTATAGTTATCCTGTACTATATGGCTAAAATCTGATTATAAGTGAAGAGATGTCATGTGCATCTTTCTGAGACTGGGTTAACTCACTCAGGATGAGCTTCTCTAGTTCCATCCATTTGGCTGCAAATTGTATGATTTCGTTGTTTCTGATGGCTGAGTACTATTCCATTGTGTAGATGTACCACAGTTTTTTGTTTGTTTGTTTGTTTGTTTGTTTTGTTTTTTATCCATTCCTTGGTTGGGAGACATTATGCTATGGGGAATTCTGGAGGATTTTCCATAGCTAAGAGGTATGCTTATAGTGTTACTGTAGGAAGATCATGATAGTGATGGTAATTAGGATGTGGAGGAAGAACATGGGACATGGAATCATAAAGTATTCGGCTACATATTCTGAAGGTAGAAGATTGAGTGCTATGGTTAGCATCCAACAAATGCATACACATGAACAACTAAGAGATAAAGCAAATAAAATTTTAGTAGGTTAATTAAATAGTTAAGAGGTGTGAAGAACACATTTTATTTTACATTTCTCCCTCTCCTTGCCTTTCTGTTCCCCATTCCCTGCCCCCCATGTGACTGTGTGTCTGTGCCATGTGTGTATGTGTGTCTGTGCAGGTACTTGCATGCCCTGGCACATGTGTGGAGTAAGAGGATCACCTCGGGTGTTGCTTTTTGCCCTCTGCTTTGCTTGAGACAGTCTCTTTTGTTGTTTGCTACAGCCTGCGATGAGCTCCCTGCCCCATGAACTTCTAGACATTCGCTTGATTCTGCCTCCCATCTCACTGTAGGGCCCTGGTGGTGGATTGCAAACTCAAGTTACTGAGTCAAGCTTTACTTGGGTGCTGGGGTTCTGAATATGTGCCCTCATGTTTCCATAGAAAGTGCTTTAGCCACTGAACCATCTCCTCACCCTTTTAAACAGGTTTTGATTCCAGAGTAAAGGATGTAAAGAACAGGAAGAATGGGAGTGAAAGTGCAATGAAAAGTAGGAAACGCTTCCCAGGAACTCTTCACATACTTTGACCTCTCATAAACAGTGTGTGTGGGGGAGGGGTTGGCAAATCCTCTGTTTCATTCACGTCCAACTAAATTTACCATAACCTGGTCTAAAAGAACTACATAACAAAAATATTAGCAAACATAAAGGTGGTCAGCGTGAATCAGGGCTATATGGGGGCTATGTTGCTCTCATTTTGTATATCTCAGACTTAGGATATTTTTAGAACTTTGAGTTTGAGTTTGGAAACTTCTAACTTTCCTTGGAAGCCGGGGTCAACTAAAGAGAAACTCCACATATCTGGAGCCAATGTTCTGGCTGGATTCTGTGGTGATATGAATGAAATGTTCTCCATAGTCTTGAGCACTTGAATACTTAAATCCTTATTTTGTAGCTCTTTTTTGAGAGGCTTAAGAGATGTGGCCTGTGAGGGTAGAGAGGAATAGCCTGATGTGAGTAGCATACCAAGCCACCTGAGGCCATGTCTGGGTCTGTAGCCATGTAGCAGCAGGGGTCTGTGTATTCATGGGTCATACTATCACCAAAGGCCATGTGGATGGCCCTGGTCTAGGCTGCCACCTGGGACCATGTCCATGTCCAAGTGTGGTGAAGAGCTGATCCCACCTAGTGACAACTGCAGTAGTCAGGAGAGCAGGCCCTGCACCACACCAGAAGAGCAGGCTCTGGTGGTCTGGGTGCAGGTGAGCAGGCCCCAATACTATTATCACAGGAGAGCTGTCCCAGCCCTTCGTCTGCCATAAGGTAGAGTGGACACAGGAAATATGGGCTTCCCACCTTATCCTTTGCCTCCTGCAGCATACAGGAGAGCTGGCTCTGCCCCTTACCAGCTGCAGCACTCAGGAGAGTGGGTCCTGCCACTTGAGCAACACAGTAGAGCTGGGAATGGTGGCAGGGGGCAGAGCTGAGGGTGGGTCTGAGGAGAGGTGGGAGATGAGTGGGAACAGGGCATATGACATGAAATTCACAAAATAAAAATCAATAAAAGTAAAAACAAAAGAGAGAGATGTGGCCTGACTGAAGAAAGTGCATCATTGGGGGTGGGTTTAGAGGTTTTAGAAGCCACACTTTATTGATTCCCAGTTTCCGCTCAGGTTCCTACTCCAGGTTCAAGATATAAACTTTAAGCTTGCTCCTCCTCCTATTATGCCTCCCACCTACACTCAATCATTAACTCTCTCTAATCCTCTGGAACTGTAAGCCCAAAGAAACCTTTTCTTCTATTAGTTGCCTTGGTTGTGGTGTTCATCACACCAATACCAACATCCCTACTTTCACATAGTTACTGCATATACAGACAGTGTTAGCCTCTCCATGCCACATCATTGCTATGGTGTAAAGTGTTACCAATTACTTTTCCCAGCATTCTTATCACAGAGGCATAGATTTTTTTTTTTTTTTTTGGCCTCCACTCTTACTCTCACCTAGGCCATTTTCCATTGATGTGTTACTTCACTTATTATTGTAATAAGATATCTAGCCAATACAACCCAAGGAAGGACCGGTGTGTTTGATCTCATACAGTCCTCCATGGCAGGGAAACCATGACTGCAGTGACTAAGACCGGTAGTGACATTGTATCTATAGCCAGGAAGCAGAGAGCCATGAGTGCTGGAGCTCCACTCACTTTCTTCTCTGTGTCCAGTCCAGGAGTCCAGCCTACATGAGGGAGCCATTCAAAATAGATCTTCCCTACTCAGGTAAACCTCCCTTGTCTGTAAGCACTTCCATAGGCATGGACAGAACTGGGTCTCCTTAGTGATTCTAAATCCTTTGGAGCTGGCCATGGAGATTAATCTTCACAGCTGCTTACTCAGTTATATCTCCCTGCCATATCTCAATATGTAATTCCTGTTCCAGTGTCAGCAGAAACCTTCAACCCTCCTCTCTGTTCATCTCTCACTACTCCTTGCTCCACCTACTATGCTAAGCAATGCTGACTCACATTGCCCCAGTGTGAAGCTCACTCTCTGACACCAGCTGCTCTCTGCTATGATTTCACTTCTCCTCCCTCACCTGGACGACTATTCTACACCCCAGAGTACTCAGTGAAGCATAATTTCCTTTCCAGATGCTTTAAAAAACCCAGAACCCTTTGCAGCAGGCTCCTATTCTTGGAAACACAGGCACATACAGTCTCCTGCCACCCACTAGGTAAGACTAGGCCAGCAACTTAGCCTTACAAATAGTCTCAATAAAATACAGGAAGGAGTAACAAGACATCTGACTGACTTGAAATAAAACACTTTTTTTTTTACACAAAACAAAAGTTGAAAAACAAACAACACAACAAAAGGAGACCACTCTACTGAGTGAAGAAACTCCATCAGCAGAAGGGTCTTGGTCCAACAGTCACAACTTGTGATTAGAGAACTAGACAGGACCTTCCTGAAGGCCATGGCTACAGAAAGCATGTGTCCCTGGGTGAATGAACCAATAGGTACTCAAGGAGGTAGGAAGGCATTACTTCAGTTTTAAGAGTGAACCTGATAATGCAGAGAAGGAACATTTGTGTGCAACTGCTTTATATTTACCAAGAAAAGGAGGCTCTTAAGGAGAAAAGTTGAACAAAAATAATAAATACTGAAGAGACTTCAAACAGGAGGAAGTTTAAAGAGAAAATAAGTCAATTGTTACCTAGTACAGAATGGAAGAACTCTCTCTCTCTCTCTCTCAATCTGTGTATGTGTGTAACTTACCTAATACAAACAGCAATACCTTTGCATTATAGAAAACTTAAACTGAAAATGACAGGGGATGGAAAACAAATTTCGATGTGACTTATGTTCTATTCTTGTGAAATTTTGGAGTGAGTTGAAAACAATATGCAAGCTGAAAAGGAACGAGAGATGTCTGAATGGGGACAGGAAGAAGTACAGGAAAACAAAGACTCAGCCATTATAAGGGCAGAAAGATATTATGAATGAATACAGATGTTACCAGTGGACGGAAGTGGTTATAGAAGTGCTGAGAATGTCAGAAATGAACTCACCATAGGGAAAGAGAAGCTTAAGAATGAGAGAGATAGCACAGGAGTCAATTAGGAACAATGTGTGAACTAAGGATCGAGAAACTTAGGCAAGTATTTTGTAGCATGAATGTAGTTCCTGCAGAAATGATCATCAATGCTAAAACTGTGGGTGAAAGGGTAATTGCAAAAACAAACTATGTGACAGGGCCAGCTATCAACACCCTTCTTGTTAGTTACAGAGCAAACAGAAAGGTAGAGAAATGGATAGACACTACCTTACCCATTAGCTATCTGAAACTTAATATTGCCTCTAGGGCACACCCAGGTATCCACCTTCAGGGGAGGTGAATTGAAATGAAAATATAACTAGCAATGGTAACTAATTTAATCATGGGAAAACCAGTAGGTATTCTGACATTGAGACATTCTATAAAATAACAGGATTGCATTATACAAAAATTGTGTCATTATGTAGGACAAAAAATGAATAAGAAGTCTAAGATGCTGAAACAAACATGGTGTGCAGTCTTTAATTGGATGCTGAATGGAGGAAAAGTAGCTGTCAAGCTATTGGAGCAACTGGGGAAAGTGAAAATGAATCTAAATTATGTACATGTGGGACAGATGTAGTTGCAGGTTTAGGGAGCACTAGTCTTATTAGGAAATGCATCTTAAAATCAATAATCTTAATAAAAAATGAAGTAAAAAAATTAATGTTTTCTGTACAAACAAAAAAAATTTAAAAAATTCTGTGCTGATGAACTTAAATTAATAGGTTTTCATTACACCAAACCTTTATATGGAGACCACCAGGAACTAGGGGAAGGGGGATGAATGGAGACAAAGCCCAAACAGAACCTTGGGAATAAGACTTCAGACATCAAACTCAAACATAAGCTTTTATACAATTGAAGGCCCAATCAGATCATCCCATGTCAGCCTCTACAAACAATAGCAATCAATCAGGTGGATGTAGCTATGAGAAAATGAGGGGGCAATGTCACCCCAGGAGACTTCCCTAAAGAAGGGGAAAGCAGTCACCGCCCTAACCTAGGACACATATTGAGACTTCACTAATGTGCTAAGAGTCCCTTGTTGATCAGCACTGTGTGCAGTGGATCAGGACCATTGGAGGAGCCATAGAAACTGCTCATGCCTTACTTGTCATTCCCTATGGGTCTCCATAAGGTGTATCTCGGCACTTCCCACACCTTTAGCTTTTCTGTAGATTTAGACATTTCAAAAGCTGAGAAAAATAAAATGAGGACTGAGAAGATGGATTAAGTGACAAAGCCTTTGCTACACAAGCAGGAGTACCTGAATGTGATCTCCAGAGTCCGTGTAAAAAAAACAGTGTGCTAGCACAAGCTTGTAATCCTAGCAGCAGCGTGGCTAGGGCAAGAGAATCCTTGGGGCTTGCTGAATGGCCAGCCTAACATAATTGCTGAGCTCTATACCAGTGAGAGATTGTGTCTCAAACACCAAAGAAAACGAAATCAAGCACGTTAAAAAAAATCAAAGTGGGTATAGCCTTGAAGGTTTGAGGCTGACTCTAGCCTACCCACAGACACGCACACGCACGCACGCACGCACGCACGAGCGCGCGTGCGCCTGCAATTGCAAGCATGTTCGTGCATGCCCTTCCATATGAGTATCTACAAAAACATGAACACATGCAAACTATCAAAAAATAAAATAAGTAAAACGAGAAGTTTGAGACAATGATGCTGGAAGGGAAGAGGGAAGGAAAAGTTGAGACTGGGAGACGGCCACCCACCTTTGGCTGAGGAGTGCACTTTGCCATTGGCAAAAGCATAACTCTTGAAGTCCCCCTATGGTTTTCAGGGTGCACATTTTATTCCCAGCTTACATAGGAGGAAACACACTCTTCCCTTTAAAGACAGCAGGACGGGCTCCCTGTCCTTAAGGGCTCTGAAGGGAGGGACACCACAGCTGCTAAGCAGAGGGTGTCAGCGATGACCTATAGCTGGAGGCAAGAAAGCAGGAGATTGTGAGTCCAGCTTCTAAGAATGATCCCAAGGACCTCAGGCAAAAGGGCCTCTTCATCACTGTGGCAAGAGGCGCAGGGCCACAAATCAGAGCCCAAAATCTTAACAGAAACCCACACTAGAAACTGTGCTCTTGCCTCACGTCTAACACCCTGTTAGTTGAGCCAATTATGTGTTTCAGAGAAAAATAACCTCATTGTCAGCTTGACCCCAGACCCCAGACAGCATCTCCCCTGTGGCTCAGCTCTTCCTGCAGGAACACCTGTCCTATTTTACACCTTTAAATCATGCTGTGTGCACACCTGTGGGGCTTTCAGACACTCAATAGTTAGGGGTAGGATGGAAATATCTGTGGCAATCTGTGGTATTTGCTAAAAATTACAGGAAAAAAAAAAGAAACTACAGAGGACAAAGAGACATGTGAGGGATGTAGGATCTTACCAAGGATAATGCAGTGGGTGTTCAAGCAGAGAAACCAGAACAATAGGAAACAAAAAGTAAGTGAACATTCACACAGTAGCTGCTCATTTTACAGGTATTTGTGTTAGGGCTTTGATCTGGTGTATAATGGGAGGTAGTGAGGGTATGTGTTTAAGGCTGATGTCTCACTTGTAATGCCAATTCCAGGAGGGAAGATGGGGTGGTGACCATTTGTCTCACAGGTGAGGGGCCTGGATTACATCCTAGAAACAGAACCAAAAACCTGGCCAACTAAATTTGAAAAGGAAAAAAGTTTAAAGGAGGAAGACAGAGGTCATGGGGGTAAGAAAATGCAGAGATACAAAGAGTGTAGAAAAGACATTTAAAGAAGAAGAAGAAGAAGAAGAAGAAGAAGAAGAAGAAGAAGAAGAAGAAGAAGAAGAAGAAGAAGAAATAGCTAGGACCTAAAAGCTTGAATAGGAAGGGCTTGCTGTATTGAAATCTTAGTCCCACCTGATATGTCTGTGTTGGTACTGAGGTATCCTACAGAGGCTGGGGTCCATCACTGTGGATGCGAATATACAGTTGGCTCAGGAGTGGGACCTGAAGGAGAGTCAGAGGAAGGAAGATCTGACTGGCTGCCACATCCCATCATCCAGGTGAGCTAGTGACCCTCTGTGACAACTACATGCTGAGTCTGGCATCTCTCAATTCCAGACATCAAGTTACACAGGATCTTCCTGTAGCTCACCCTCAACAGACACACAGAAAGGCATATCATGCTCCTGAGCTAGTGGCTGCATTAGAAAGCCACCAGGATGGTTTGGGAGATAGTTCAGCCAGTAAGGTTCTTGCCTTGTACACACAATGACCTGGGTTTGATGCCTTAGAACTGACATTTCAAAAACCCAGGCATGGTGGCGTGTATTTGTAATCTCAACACAAAGGAGGCCAGGGCAGGTGGCTCTCTGGGGCTTTCTCTCCAGCTAGTCTATCTTACTTAGACTACTATTAAGTGACAGATTGGGTTAATGAGCCTCTGTCTCAAAGAAAATAAAAGGTCAATAGCACATACGGAATGACATACAAGGTATCCTGTACATGGAAAGAGGCTCCCAGAGTGCTCCGCAGCTTCTTCAGTATGTAGAGTTAAAAATCCTTAAACTACCCTTTTATCTGAAAGAAGTGATGAAATCCAAAGCTTCATTTTTATACTCATGCAAAATGCAGGAAAAAGGAATTGGGGTGTGTGAAACCTGAACATTCTAGTTGAGTGAGGAAACTTTAAATACTTTATCCAAATGTCTTCCCATTGCACCATTTTGGTCATGCAATTTAACATGGACACCTTATTTGTCTAAACTAGATCCGTTTGAAAGAGGCTATTGCTGATACTCACGACAGTGCAGGACATTGAATATGGTGCCATCACAAGCATCCCTAAAAGGGTCTCACCAGCCAAGGGGAGGTGGGGTAGGCAATCTGTAAGTTGATACCCCAAGAAAAGCATGTTTTGTGTGGGGGGGAATGGCTACTAGATGGGAAGGGAAGTCCAGCCCTGATGGCATTTCCTGGCAACAGGTTTCTCACAGATCATTGGAAATACAAACACCATTTCTTAACATTCTCTTGGCATCTTCTATTTCTGTCATAAAGGAGTATTGGTGTTCCCTTTAGCATTGGATGATTATTAACCCTTTAGTCTGAATGATTAGGGTAGAGGTGGTATGAAGTCTGGCAGCAGAGACCAGTTACATAGACCACAGGGATCAGAGATCTCCCTTGCAAACTTTCAGCATGACTCGGGCACCTTGGCAAGGGAAATCTAGTTACCAAGATGGAAACTACTATTCATGTACTTATAAGAGTGCCCAGTTTACTTCTTGGAAGAGACACTGATGGTGCTGAGCTGGAGCTACATTAGTCTGATGATTACAGCAGTACAGATATTTAGCAAGGTAGCTGAATAAGAACTTCATGCAGAATATTGACAGTAACAATCAGAGATCATGAATTATGCCATTGAAGGAGAGTTAGGGGGACTTAGGTAGACTAGGAATGTGAAAGGGAGCTTCCTGTGATGGCTTCTTCTTGCTTCCAGAAAACACTGAGAGGAAAAATGACAGGAAGGATTAAGGGCAAGTATCTAAATAGGATAAATAGAAGAAAGGGGGGAAGACTCAGGGATCCAATAAAATACCCAAGCCAGCTTCTGTATAGGGGACCTCCATCCTTAGGTTCTAACATCCTCGATATACTGTTACTTTCCTTTTCTTGCTGTATTGGTGTTCTGTCTTTCCCAATCATTCAGTCCTGTGGCCTTGCCAAGGAATAAGCTGGACAAGTTGTCTAGTCCCCTAGACAACTGCTATCATCCCTGTTACATTGTTGGATCTACATCCAGTCAGAAATGACTCCTATCCAGTCTGCCTCTCCTCTGCTCACTAGGATAACTAGACACTCAGTGTAAAAACTGGAAAGAAAACATGGAAAGAACAGGTTACAAAAGACAAGGCTTTGCATTGGTGTGTGTGGGAGAACTTTTAGCTTTCAGAATTAGCACCCTGCTTGTCTAAGAAATCAGAGAACTCAAGTTTGACCAAAACATTTGAAAGTTCCTCTAATATTTCAATGTTTAATTTGACATTTAAATGACGGTTTGTGTTGAGTTGGTCTCTACTACTCCACAGTACTAGAGACTCTAGGCAGATTCTTAGGGCTATGCTGCTTGATGACACAATTTCAATAAAGTGATCTTCTTTCCAGCATTGTCTTCCACATTCATCCAAACAGTCATCATTGTCATTCCACTAAAAACAACCACCTAGAGCAGGACTCAGGCAGTAACTTAGGTATGTCTAGAAAAATTGTTGAAAGTAGAGGCAGGGGGATTACAAGCCAAGGGTAACCTGGATTTCATGATACCCTGTTTTAAATGAATGAATACATATAATGTACACACATGTATACATTACACATGCACACACACACACACACACACACACCACACAATGTATGCAAAATTTCTCTTACAGAAACCAGAGGGTAGTATCCAACTCCTGGTAGGTTAATCTTTTACTAGGGTATCCATCCATGCCTTTTCAAATTTCATCCTTGCTCTGTTCTGGGGAATTCTGAAATCAAGCAAATTATTAATTCTTCATTCTGTTGTGTCCTGATTCAGTGATCTTGAACAGATTGTGACCTCGGTACGCCACAACTCACTTCTTTGGAGCATGAAAACAATAACACCCACCTCTGATTGCGTGATGAGAATCAGTCATTTAACATACATAAAAGTACCAGTGTACTTGCTAAGAGACTGAGAATTACCAGTTCACAAGAGTTCTTAATTCTGCCTCAAAAAATTAAAAATAACTATATTTGGGTATGACTCAGGAGTAGTGAAATATCCATCAGGGTTAGATGTATGTTTCCATCACTATGTAGAACTTCCATCATCCCTTCAGCTGCCCTGTAGCTCTTTGCTGTGCATCCTCTTTCTTGCTAGGGACTCACAGACACCTCTCTGTTTTCTCTAGCTTTATAAGTGCAATGTGAGCTGGAATTGTATAGCAATAACTCACTCCTTTTGGATGGTCCTCTGTGTCTCATTTCCTTTACTTAGCAACATGTTTTGGGATCTCCTCTGTTACTATATATTGTTAGCAGTTTATTACTTTTCTCATTTTACTTAGTAAGTACTATTCCAACACGCACGTGTCACAAATTGTTCATGCATTCATGAGCTGATGGCAATGTGAGCTGTTTGCAGTTTCAGGATTTTGTGTTTCAGTGAGTAATGATTAATACAGTCTTTTCTTTGCAGAATCTGCCAAACTTCCCAAAGTGGCTCTATATGACATTCCATCTCCTCACTTGCACCTGTACCATACAATCTTCCTTCCTTTCCTGCTCTCCTCTCTTCCTCCCTTCTTTCTCCTTTCCCCTCCCTCCTTTCTCTTCCCCTTTCTCTCCTTCCTTCTATCTTTCTTTCTTGCATTCTATCTTTTTATGCTGTTAATATAGCTCCACTAATGTATGAGCAGTGGAGTCCCTCTGTGGTTTTGACTTGCATCTGCCTCATGACTAACAGTGCAGAACTTACTGCTTATACTTAGGTTTTGTTAGGGATAGTTTCTTATTCACCTTTGTTTGTTTGTTTCTTCTAAAAATCAGATAGGTGTATTATAAGTACTTCTCCAAATCTTTGACTGTGCTCCTGTTTTCTTAATAATATAAAGCCTTTATATTTTGAAAATGCTCAATTTAACAGTGTTTTCATTTTGTGGTTTCTTTTCTTACATCCTACCCACAAAATCTTTTCTTATGAGTCAATTAGACTGATTTGTAAAAGATTGCCTCCTATTTGTGGTATTAACATTTAAAAATTTTAGACTGATTATTTAAGTCTATGGAACATTTGTATAAAACACAAGAGGAAAGTCGTGGAGTGTTTGCCACTTGATTTGATTCTCCAGTTGTTTGAGCACAAGTTTTGTTTAAAAGATAAGTGTTCCTCAATGAATGAATTTGAACTTTTCTTCAATGATCAATCAGCTACATACATTTGTCTACTTGCAAGTATTCTATGTTATTTTATTAATGAAAGTTCTGTCTTTATATTAGTGGCCAACAGTGTCAATTATAGCTTTACAATAAATCTAAGTCAGGCAGGATGAAGAAACCCTCCACTTCAGTTTTATTTGTTTGCTTTTAAAGAATAATGGATCTTTTGTTTCTTTGTGAATTTTAAGTCATGTTTATACATTTTTTTTCAAAAAACCATGATTGGAATTTGGTTTTGTGGTGGGTTGATTATCTGGTGGGTAGGATGACATCCATGGAGTCTTGAGTTCTCCATTCCACAAGCCTAGTGCAACCCTTCATTTAGTTAAGTAGTCTTCAGTTTCCTGAAGTAATATGTCATTTGTATGTTTTTATTGAAAGTATCTTTGAAACTTTTATTCTTCTGTATTTTATTGTTGATAGGACTAAGAGAAATTTAATT
Source organism: Lophiomys imhausi (assembly GCA_907164525.1). Classification (NCBI taxonomy): domain Eukaryota; kingdom Metazoa; phylum Chordata; class Mammalia; order Rodentia; family Muridae; genus Lophiomys; species Lophiomys imhausi. Next base: position 1,754,200 of record CAJQZJ010034182.1, read on the forward strand.
CAATTATTTATTCCTGGTATATGTATGTTCTTTTAATTGTCAAATATTAATCTTGTATCCCATGACCTTTTAAAATTATATGTTTGAGGACACTTGTTAAGAGTTATTAGAATTCCTGATTGTCTGCCATATTATCTGACTAAAAGCAGTCAAAAGTCCTTCCACCTATGTCTGCCCTTCGTTTCTTCTTAGCTCCTCTCCTCATACAGGCTATGATCTCTATTGAACACTGAGTTTCAGGATGGAAAAGAGTTTTCCTTTAGCTTGTGCTGAATCATAAGAGGAAGAAATCCAGTGCCAGAAAATAAGTAAAATATCATCTGTAGGTTTCACTTAGATATTCTCCATCATTTTGAGGATATTCTGTTCTTAGCATGTTAGCTATATTGACCATAAATATTAAATGCTGTCAGATCTCCTCTTTGCGTCTACTAAGCTGACCATACGATGCTTATCTGTCATTCTGTCAATAGTGTGAATCACATTGATTGATGTTCTGATTGATAGGCAAAATGGCATTGTCCCTTGGACATATTGATTAATTTGTTTCAGAAATATTTGAAGAGATTTCCACTTATGTTAAGAAGAATGTTGATCTATGGTTTTCCTGTTTTTGTTCTTTTTTCTTCTCTTTCTTCTGGGCTTATTTGTTCACTATATTGAGAGAATTCTAGACTCATTCAATCGTTCTAGAAAAGAAAGATATACATTAAAGTTTTCAAAAGAAATTGCCATAAACTGTTTAGGATAATTAAGAAATGCAAACTAATGGGTATGCAAGCCGGTCATTCTGTTAGGTACTATGACAGCCTATTGTAGTTACTTTCTAAGCTAATCAGAAATAAACCTGCTATGAGACAAGCAACATCTGCTTACCCTAATATAAGAGATAGATAGGGCCTCTTCAAAAACCTCAAGAGATCTGCAGGATATGGCATTCAAAGATGTTTTTGTAACTTTAGATTTTTTTGTATCAAGACATATCAGCTCCTGACAGCACTCCCTATTCTACCCCAAGTAGAAGATGAGCATCGAAGAATCTCCAGTGGGAGATGATTGAATTAGTCGCAAGCCTATCTCTTGGTAGGAAAAGCCCCTTGCTCCAATTGTAGACAGAATGCTGTCCAAAAAGGACAAAACCTGGAAGCAGGTAAATCGACAGCCTAGTTCTGCCAAGACAGGGTAGGTAAGTCCTTCATAATTCCTGCTCTACAATCAATGTCTGTCAGAGAAACGGGGCCAAATGACTGAAGATCGATGCTGTAATGTATGGAGAGAAAATGGGAATTGTCCAGGCAGCCACTGGTATGTCATTTCTTAGTTTGGGAAGCTACAGGCCCTGTACTTCCTATAAAATCAGATATATTTATCCCTCTCAGGTCTCTGAGGTGGTTGAAGAACAGATAGCTAGAGCCTCATAATTAAATTTTGAGTTGTTTAGGAGTCAAGAGAGTGTTATAGATCTAAGAAGATGCTTTTAAAATTGTGTTGCAAGTTAGTATGAATGTTGAGTTAGATATAGAACTTTAAACTCATGGAGATGGTTAGATAGTAGAATGTTAAAGTCAGGTACCAAATACATATGGACTGGACATTGGGAATGTACGCTAAGCCATATAACCCTCATAACTGTGGCCTAATTACCTCTGTTGTTTTGTATTGTATTTATTATTATAAGAGAAAGAGCCATTTGTTGGACTGAAAGGGGAAAATGTAGGGGGAAATAAGATATACTTTAAACTTAAAAAAAAGGGAAGAGGATGGGGTTTGAGGGTGGGAGGGTGGGACTGGAGGGGGGAAGAGGGAGGGCACTGCGATTGAGATGTAACTTGAAGAAATAAAAAACAAAGGAAAAAAGATAAATTTAAAACAACAACAACAAAAAAAAGAAATTGCCAGTTAAATGATATTTGAAATCTTCATTTCTCAAAATTTTATGTAACCAAAAACTGCACTGCTAATCTAAATTATTCTGGGAGTCACCTGGAGTGTGTTGTCCAATCATTCAAAAGGAAGCTTCTCATGCCTAATACTGGGGGGTTTCTTAGTCTATTGTTGTGGGAGTATTGTCCGTTCAAGTAGCTTAATTTCCCATATGTATTTCATATATTAGGGTCATTTAAAATAATGAGATACTTTGAGGCTTTATCAAGCAACCTTGCTATTATTTGTCCCTCATGCCTCTTTGTCCTTCTGTACTTACTTCCTGGCCTCCTTCTCAGTTGGAACTACCTCCATTTTTCTCTTTCCCACTTCATATCACCTATATTGTGTCATTCGTCTCTCAAGTCCCCATCTTCCCCAGCTATGGTCCCTTTATACCTTTCTGGCTTCTGTATATACTCCATGTTTTATACTCACATGTGAGGAACTATGGATGAGAAAGAATATTTGACTTTTGTCCTCCTGGGTCCCCTCACTCAATATTTTTTCCAGTTCTACCCATTGACCTGAAAATTTCATGGTTTCAACTTTGTTTATAGCTAAATAGCATTTCGTTATATGTCGTTACTGAATTTTCATTATCCATTCAACTGTTGAATGATCACCTCTCAGGAGTTAAGGGTGGGGCCCTATTGCTGAAGACACCATACACATAGGACACAGGACTCAGATCATTCGAGGTAGGTCTGACCTGAAAGACCTCTTCCTGTAGTCTAGCTCCCGTGGTTCCAAAATAATGGTAAGTAGTTTTTCAACGGAGAGAAGTAATTAAATAGTCTGACCCAGCTGCAAGACCTATGACCCATGACAATGAGCAGCGTGGGTGCAATGAGTGGCATTCATATGTCAGCAGTAACCAACAAGCGTTTAATCAGACTTAACTCCCACTCAGCAGGAGGGAAGTTGTGATGGTTTGAATAGGTATAGTCCCCATAGACCCATGTGTTTTAATACTTGACCCAGAGGGAGTGGCACTATTAGATGGTGGCCTTCTTGGAGTAGGTGTGACCTTGTTGGAGAAAGTGTGTCACTGTGAGGGCAAGCTTTGAGATCTCCCCTGCTAAAGCTATGCCCAGTGTGGTATCCCCTTCTGCTGCCTGAAGATCAAGATGTAGAACTCTCAAACACCATGTCTGCCTGGGCGCTGCCATGTTTCATACCATGATAGTGGACTAAACCTCTGAACCTGAAAGCCATCCTCCATTAAATGTTTTCTTTGATAAGTGTTGCCTTGGCCATGATATCTCTTTTCAGCAATCAAACCTAACTAAGAAAGAAGTCATCCCTTGTATTGGAAACCTAATCAGCTTACCTGGGCTAGTGAGGTCATGGACCTTAGAAAAGAATCCTCTACCATCATTTTGGTAGAACAACATCATTCCATACAATATTCTAGATCATATATGCTGATATCCACAGATACATGTAGCTACCACTTCCCATCAAAGTAGCCACTCTTCACAGCAACTGGAGACCATCACAGAAAACCATAACTGAACACAATACAGAGATCAGTGGATTGTGAGGAGCCCAGCCCCAGTGAATACTGTCATTTTACAGCTCCCACCTCTCTGGCTCAGGAAATATTGTGGATGAGGGAGCAGAAAGATTGTTTGAGCCAGAGTACCAGGACACCTTCTGTGAAACAGTTTGTTCTAGAAATGTCTGCATAAATAAGACTGGAATAATGGCAATATCAACTTTTTAATGTGGAAGGGATGAGTTTTTGTGACATCCCATCCATAGACAAAAAATTATAGGTAACTAATACTGCTGGGAGGAGAAAAATTAGTCTCTTCTGGCAATGAGGCTCCTTGGTTGTCCAATGCAAAGTGCTCAGCCTTGAAACCATAGAGCAAACCAAGAGCAACAACAAAACCATAGAGCAAACCAAGAGCAACAACAAAAACAGACATAGCAGGGTATATATTAGTATGTACGTTTATGCATATGTATACATGAAAGTAACAATAATAATCAAAGAAAAAAAATGGCCATTGACTTGTTAGTGGAGTCATGGAAGAAGTTGAAGAGAGGGTACCTGGGAGGGGCTGGAGGGAAGAAAAGGAAGAAAGTAATGTAATCCTATTTCAATTTACAATGCCTTAAAATTTTTATGCAAACCAGTCAGACAGATGATATTCAATTTACAAGGATTTGAGGGATATCAGGTAAACTCTGGGGAAGGACATTGCCTCATACAAAGTAATGTAACAAAATCCATAAACTAAAAGTATGGCCCACTTTATCAGTTGAATTCAACCATAGGAATATGATTGAGGAGTAATGACAGATAAAGCCAAAAGAATAGATCTGACTCAGAAACATTCAAACCCAGGGGAGCTGCAACTATCCCACTCAATATCAAGAACATGTGCTGTAGTCTAGGAACACCTCTGAAGGCTTCAACTGTACTTCAGGGATGCCAATTATTGGTTCCCAGGAATAAAAATTTCACTGTGCTTGACAGCTTCCTAAACACTTTTTTGTCCATAGTAGAAGAGGAAAACACAATTATTATTTATTACTGCATCTTTGTGTATGATGTGCATGCATCCATGCATATACGTGCACTACATGAACTACAAACCATGAACTCACACATAGGTTGTTATGTCATTTGTAGACTGGGACCCTGAAACACACAAAAAGTTGGAAGGATTTTTTCCAACTCTACAAAGTTTTCCTTTGATCTCTACATGTGCACTGTGGTAGGTGCAACCACACACACACACACACACACACACACACACACACA